>JAMZAV010000655.1:0-287500 GCA_024449915.1 Sweltsa coloradensis
CCGAACGGTATTACGGAAGGTCTGGTGATTAGTGTGAGAGAGTCTAAGAGAGGATTTATGTAAATTGTGTCAGTTTTTTAAGGTTAATAATTCGTGAAAGTGTCACTGCTACATCTGTTTCATGTACGGTGAAAAGTAAAATTGTATCAGTTTTTTATCGCAAATAGTTATCAAAGTGTCACTGTTACATCTGTTTCATGTACGGTGAAAATAAATTAATTGTTTATTTTTTTCCTTTTTTACGTTTATTGCCAACGGCAATTAAACCAAACGTTACTGTCACAACAGTAGAGTGCAGTACAATAATTGTATCGTTATCCTAACCAACACGCGTCCACGGACAGCAACAAAATCATCATCGTTTATAAAACCGTCAATAATAAAAGAACAATTAATTCTTCAACGTCATCTACACATTAAATAGGCAAGTATACGCCATTTAATGTGAATTATAAATTGAACTGCGAGATACTCGTCTAAAGGGGGACCAATCGTGTGAGCAGAGGGGGGTACTGACAGCCCAGGATCGACGCCAGCCAGTAGTACCTGCATACACCAAAGCCCTCCCATATCACTTCGTACCGCATCAAGACAGCAATATATTCCTTGTGCATCAAGATAGTGATTTCAATAGTGAATTGTGCGCCTAAAAAAAATCATCTAATTACATCATCGCATCGTAAAATCAACAACAATAAACGGATTATACATACAACGGCAG
This sequence comes from Sweltsa coloradensis, assembly GCA_024449915.1. NCBI lineage: Eukaryota > Metazoa > Arthropoda > Insecta > Plecoptera > Chloroperlidae > Sweltsa > Sweltsa coloradensis. Next base: position 722 of record JAMZAV010000655.1, read on the forward strand.
AAGGATAAGTACCTGTCATAAGACAGTTTTCTTTTTAATTATCAGTTGTTTTATTTGTATTTAAAGGAATTATCATAACATGTCATAAATGTCTGTTTAGTTTTAATCGCAACAGATAGGAATAACGAGCTCGTAGGTAGGTAGGAAATGTACCTATTTGTATCATCATTTACAAATGTTCAATAGTGAACCAGGCATTGTTCAACTTACAAATGCAGTATCTTTGTAGTTTGGCATTCCCAACAATCCCATTCACTCATACCTAGACTATAGGCATTGTTGCCGGCGCGCGCAGACGCTGAGGCGTCAAGGGACATCTCCCATCCACGGGACAGTTTAAGGTAGGAGCTGAAGTAGAGTTTTAATGTGATATCCATTTAATTGCTAATTTAATGTGAGATTCTTTTGTTAATTAAATTTTTTAATTTTATCTTGGGGCAAAACTAATAAAGCTAGTTAATTACTGGGTTTTTTTTTTGGGAATTTTCCTAAAAGGGGGCAAGCAGAAAAAATTTCCCGTACCCGTCAAAAAAGTGTTAATGTTCATTTTTTTTTGGATTTTTTAATTTCCCCAAAAAAGGGCACCCCCCCTTTTTAAGTTTTCGTTAGCAAAAAACCTTACCGTTTTACTTACCCTTTTTTATTTTTATTCATTCATTAAATGATAAAATTTTTTTTTTATTTGTTCCCAAAAATTGTTGTTTTTAAAAAATTTGTTTTTTGTAATGCTACTTTTTAAATATTTACGAAAATTTTTATTTTTATTGTTGTTTCTGCTTTATGTATTAGATTTATTAGTTGTCCCCCTTTGTAAATCAGTTTTTAAACTGAATAAATAGACGTAAAAAAAAATTTAAAAAAAAAAATAATAAAAAAATTATGTACCCTTTTTTTCATTTCATATCACATGTTTCTTTAATTCAAGCCCCCTCCCGTTTCGCCGTGTTTCCCATGACAGCCGTAGGTTTGAAAATTTGTACGTCAGTGACGCTGTTCGCATTAAACATAATCCCCCCAAAATAAAAAAAATTTGAAAAAAAAAAAAAAAAGGGGCAGCCAAGCTCCCCTTTCCAAAGTCTTCGGCTGTGAATGCGTGAGATATAAAAAAGTTGAGCCAACCCATTTCATTTTTTTCTCCCTAGTTTCGCATTAAAAAAGAAGAAAGATCATTTCGCCTTTTGACGAGCGCCAAAAAAACCCATTTTCGTGGAAAAAAAATTTAAAAATTTTTAAACTCAAAACAAAAAAAAAAATTACTTGGCCATTGATTTTTTAAAAGTCTTCGTCCCAAAAATCAATACCCAAGAAAATTTTTTATTTTTTTGATTTTAAAATTTTAAACTTTTTTTACCACGAAAAGGGTTGGTTTGGGGCGCCCCGTAAAACAGGCGAAATGATTTTAATTCTTTTCAACCCCCCAAAAACTAGGGGGGGAAAAAAAATAAATGTTGGTCAATTTTTTTTCTATACTCCCCAAGCTTTCACACCCAAAAGATTTTGGGAAAAGGGGAGAGTTTGGCGCCTTTTTTTTTTTTAAAAAATTTTTGGGTATTTTGGGGGGTTTATCACATTTTTTTGTTGTTTGTTTCCTTATAAAGGGTTTTAAACATGTAAAATACGTGAAAAAGGTGGAAAACAGTGCTTTTTAAAAAAGATTGTCTAGAAACAAAAGCACCATCTTTTTTTTTTTAAACAATTGAAGGCCAAATTTGGCAATTTTAAATGTTTTTTTTTAAAATTTAATAGGGGTTTTTAATGTGTCTTGGGTTTTTGTGTGAAGATTTTTTGGGCCCGGGACTAAAAACACATGACGCAAAATTTTTCCCCCCAGCAATTAAAAATATTCAAAAATTTTAATAAAAAACAACATAACGTTTTTTCCCCAAAATAAAAAGGGTAGGGAACAGTGGGGGGTTTAAAAATCGCTTTTCTCCTGGGGGTTATTTTTGTTTCCTATTATTAGTACCACCATGCCCAAATTTATGCTTATAACTCATTTTGGTACCTTTATGGTGAAGCTGGAAAACCCAAAGGGAAAAATAATATAAACTATTTGGGATGGGGGGTTTAAAAAGTGTTGGGTTTTGGAAATGGGAAAAGGCTTATGGGGAAAAACACATTAAAAAATAATTACTAATTTGAAAAAAAAACAATTTTTGGGGTTTGAGCTAAGAATTTTTCCCAAATTTTTTGAGGTGATTTTGGGGATGTTGGGGGTGGAAAAATCGCTTGCAACGCGACCCAATTATTTTTTATAATAGTTGTAACATCATGTCAAATTCCCTGCTGATAACTCATTAGGGGGCCCTTTATGGGTGAATGTGGAAAATTTAAAGGGAAAAAAAAATATAAAAATATAAGGGAAAGGGGGTTTAAAAATGTGGGTTTTGGGGAAAAGAGGGGAAAAGGCCGATTGGGGGAAAAAAACATTTTTAAAAAATAATATTAAAAAACCAAACCCAATTTTAAAAATTAAAAATCAATTTTGATTAGTGTTATGAAAATTTTTCCAATTTAAGGGGGGTTGAGGGTGGAAAATCGCTTGCCCCCTCGGCGGATTAAATTTTTATATTATAGGGACCATAATGACAAATTTCATTAAATTTTTAACTCATTAGGTGCCCTTTGTGGTGAATGTTTGGGAAAACAAAATAAAAAATTTAAAATAAAACTTAAAAGGGGTAGGGGTTTACAAAATGTGGGTTTTTATAAGAAAAAAATGCCCATTGGGGTTTTTAAAAACATTAAAACATAATAAATTAAAAACTAATTTAAATTTAAAAAATTTAATTTTAGGGTTAGGGGCTATTAAATTTTTCCAATTTTTTGGGGATTTTTTTAAAGGGGGTTGGGGGGGGAATATCGCTTGCCTTCGGCGAATGATTTTTCCTATAAGTATGTACATCATTTTCAAAAAAACATGCTGATAATCATTGGGGGGCCCTTTATGGTGAATGTTGGAAAACAAGGTTTAAAAATAAAATAAACTATAAGGGATGGGGGGGTTTAAAAAAAAAGTGGTTTAGGGAAATGAGAAAAAGGCCCATTGGATTAAAAACCCCCCCCCCATTAAAAAATTTAATTTTAAAAAACTAATTTGAATTTAAAAAATTTTTTTTAGATTAGAGCTATGGGAATTATTCCAGTTTTTGGGGGTTTTTGGGGGGGAAAAATCGCTTAATTTTCCTTTGGCGGATATTTTTAATTTTATGTACCATCATGGGCAAAAAATTTTATAATGATAACTCATTTTGGTGCCCTTTGGGTTTTTTTTAAAGCTGGAAATCAAGGGAAAAAATAATATAAAAATATTTGGGGTGGGGGGTTTACAAAAAAGTGGTTTATAAAGAGAATAGAAACCCATTTGGGGGGAAAAAACATAAGAACAAATTTTTTAAAAACTAATTTGACTAAAAATTTAATTTTGGGTTAGAGCTATGAATTATTTTTAATTTTTGGGGGATGGGTTTTGGGGGGGTTGGGGGTGGAATTTTTGCTTGTCTCTCGGCGGAAGTTTTTGAGTCTGAGGTACATCTAAGGTGGTTCAAGTTTCATAGTTCTAAAAATGGGACCGTTTTCTCTGTAGGCTCTTATTTCCCCTCTGTCAGAAACCACTACCCCCCCCCCCCCCCCCCCCCCCCCCCCCCAAACCCAAAAAACCCAAACCCAAACAGCCGGACGATTATCGTCGATATTTTCGCACTTTTTTTCACAGAAAAGGGGTATCGGGGTCGGTCTGATTTTTTTTTGTATGGCCCCGGCCCACCATAAACAGGTCATTTTACCGGTTTTTAAGATTTTAAATCTTTCGGGACGGGTGTGCAGATACTGAAAACCCCCCCAATGGTAGCTGTAAACAGGGTCGAGTTATTCATCGCCTTCTAGGGAGTGGGTGCGCTTGGCTGCGGGCGAACGGGCCGTCGCCCCAGAGCGAAATTAAAAAAGTACAAAAAAAAAATAAAAAAGAATTTTTAAAAAGAACTTAAGTTCATTTTTATGGGACTTGAAATTTTTAGAGGTAAAGGTGAAAAAAAGGAACTGAATTTTATAAAATTACCTTTTAATATTGATGGACTGAATCTTTTAACAGTTCCCTTAAAAGGAGTTTCCCCCAAGTATGTGAGTAGAAAAACAGTGTAGGCCTAGATTTTGATTTTGATTTTTAAGAAAAAGAAATGTGATATCACTGAGCATCTAAGTTGGTTGTCATTTGGGTCTAGTAGAAGTTTTTCTGGCAATGATAGTATCAACTGTGTAACATGAAATATGAGTAAGTAAATAATAGATTGTAACATTGCTATTATCAATAGAAATGAGTTGATGATCTGATGAGATATTGTAGTCTTTCACGACCCGTAGATGACTTACGTACGATCCCTGGGCGTTTCGTCGTGTCGATAATGAGGCACTGGGGGCCACCATCTTGGGTGGCCAAACGTCGAGCAGTGCCTCATTATCGACACTACGAAACAGCCCAGTGATCATACATTAGTCAGATACAATCTGATTTTCTTTGAATGCAAGGGAAATATTCATCAAAACAATTTACATTTACATTGACATTTACCAAAGATACTGTAAAAATGTACCATATTTATTTTGTTTGTTTGTTTATGTTCACTGACTTTGGTTGAGGTCATACAGTGCCTCGTTTTCAGGTCATTTCTACTTGTATTGAAATATTTTGTAACTTTGGTCTACAATATCTCGGCAATGAGTTTCGGTGAGGGTGATGTTTTAATGGATTATTTTTAAGAATTGTGGAGTAACCAATGTGTTTTAAAATATAAAATTTAATAATATTCACGGATTTGGGAAGTTAAATACAACACATTTGGTGTTAGAATGAGTTGATTTTTGCGCACCTACAACGGTAGATATAGGGAATTTCATGGTATTGCGATCGCAAAATAACTCGAAAGTAATGAGATGTTGTAGGCTTTCACGACCCGTAGATGTCTTCTGTATGATCCCTGGGCTGTTTCGTCGTGTCGATGATGAGGCACTGCTCGACGTTTCGCCACCGATGTTTGGTGGCTTCTTCAAGAATGAAACTTTATTGAATGATCTTCTTGAAGAAGCCACCAACATGGGTGGCGAACATCGAGCAGTGCCTCATCATCAACACGACGAAACAACCCAGGGATCATACAGAAGACACTCGAAAAGTAATTCGGTGACATGTGTTTTTAAGATATTTTATTACCTATCAAACACACCTTCAAGAATAATATAAAACGAATTTTGGGTCGGTTTCATGGATTGTAAGTTATGATGGAAAGACTTGTGAAAAAATGTTCTTATCAAAAACGTTCATACTCGATTTCTCTGAATGTTAAATCTAGTTCGTATTTAAGACTGAAATACTTTCAATAACCTTACCCTTGAAATGCTTGGTCATTGACTGCATTAATCTCGTGCTGTTATCACACGTTGATATAAGTCACCTGATACACCCATAGATTTAATATTTAGTTTCCATGTGTTAGCAAATATCTCTCAGTCAAAGTGATAACAGGCGTTTACGTAACCTTGGAGTTTAGTTACCAAGGAGTGGAATTTGTTATTCTTGGCTAAGATTCAAATCTTTCAACACAATAGTGTTTCCGAACATGAGCCAATTGTTATTGTATCTAGCCTGGGTGCGGGAATAACCAAAAGAGGGAGCGAAGCTAGTTGGTCAACTATTAATAGTCGAAGAAGAATATACAAATAGAATAATATTTAATACAATTCAAAAGTTAAATATTAATAATCCCACCTACGGGAGTGCCAACCAACCAAATCGAGAGAGAAACATATAGAATAATTCTTTTCTTTCCGGTGTTCAAATCTCGTTGTTGGTTTGAGCGGTCGGATATTTTTGTTAATTTTGGGTGACCCCTAAATAAACCTGGAGTATAGTGCTGCTTTCGTTACGTTGTACCAAAAAGCGTTGAATTGGTTGCCACCTGAAATTTTAATGTGAAATATATAAGACAATTGCTTCATAACCTTTCTTGGCAAACTGTCTTAGTGTACTTATTTGATGAGCCACTTTGTTGTTTAGGTTGGTTTTTGGTGTATACTTTAAAACGTTACAAGTATATTTTATTGTTTACTTATTGCAGCTAGAACTATTTAGCTATTGGTTGTATGATCTTTTAACTGTATTTTAGTCATTTCTTTCAGCATTTAAATGGCCGTCCGCTAGGTTCCTATAATTTTAATTTACATTCCAGGTTCCTTACTGTGACCCACTGATACCCTAAGCCTCGGGCTTAGTGGAATAACATGTATTGCAATGTATGTAATAATGTATGGAGGAAAACGCCAAAGTCGTTGTTAGACGAGTGAGCGAGCCTTTGTGTTGACTGCCCGGGAACATTTGAATTTGAGTGCAAGGTTAATCCCTAGACCAAAATATGATGTGTGAAGAATGCAGTAAAGGTGTCTGAAAAGTCAGCAGAATGACTAAATTAAAGAGCTGATATTTATTTAAAATTTACATAACATAACCTCATAATTAACATTATATTCAAATTTCCCGACTCAATTCATCTAGTGCAAAATTAAATTTTGAGCAGCGATGTTTTGTATATTTTTCTTCACACCTTTATCTACAACTTAATTTAATTTAATTTAAATTTTTAACTTAATTAATTTTAATGGAAAATGGTTTTCAAACGTTTCTTGCGTTACAAGATTTCTTTCGCAATCCGGTAGGATTTCAAATTTTGTACCGTCTGAAGTAGCACGTACCCTTATCAAAAATCTAAATCCTTCTCCAAGTTAAATCTAATCTTAGCCAAGTTCTTTACGTCTGGCCGCGTTAAGGACGTAACCCGCCTTGGACAATGTTGGAGAGTAATGTTGCCGGAGCTAAGACGTCCATGTTAATTGCCGGTGTAACCCCCAGCGTGTCGTGCTATTGCATTAGTGTTATAACCCCGGGGCTAGTGGCGCGTCTGTATTCATTGCCGGGATCAGGCGACACCTGACGCTCGGTACATTAGACCTGATTGTGTCGCGGCGAGTTAGTTAGTTACACTTCCGGCCGCAGGGAGCGCGACGTCTTAATTGGAACCAGCCACGCAATCTGTGGCGCATCGCGCGCACTTAGTGGCTAACAACATGACTTTGTTAATAGCACCAAACAGAGATTACGTCATTTATCAATGTTATGGAAGATGGAAATCAATTCAGAAAACTAAAAATCCATTTCTGCCTGGTATTGAATCCGAACGGCAATCGCTACCTGAGATGGATTTTATATTATTTCTGGAGTATAAATAAATAATTAAATTTAAAAAAAAAAAATTTAAAAATTTTTTTAAAAAATAAAAAATAAATTAATTAATTAATTAATTAATTAATAAATAAATAAATAAATAAATAAATAAATAAATAAATAAATAAATAAATAAATAAATAAAATAAAATAATCAAATAAAGAAATAAACAAATAAAGAAATAAACGAATGAATGAATAAATAAACACCTTCGTATCTAGAGTCTACCCCCACTCAGTCAGAAAACTGATGTATAATGAGAGACATTAAATTTAAAGCAGACCAAGATTTCCAAGATGGCGGCCAGCACTCCACACCGATTTTAAGGATTTTTTTCTCATTGTAAAGGACACTTTCTGGAAGGCATGTACAAACATTCGGTTATCCGGAATTTTTGCAGGAAAAATCCACAGAGTTACATAACATTATTTTCTTATTTCTTTATTCTTTTTCTTTCTTTCTTTCTTTCTTTTAGAATTAAGTGTAGTCCTCGCCTACCATTAAAATAGTAGGGACACTTTGGTGGAGGTGCCGGGTTTTACCGGGAGTCGATACAGAATGTACTAATATATTATACTATCATACCAGCAGACAAAACACAGGTAGTTACGTTGTAAATACAAATCATTGGACTTTTCACTGTTATTTATACATAATATATTTATTTATATAGTGATATTTCAACTTCTTTACAGAAGTCTTTATCAAACAAAACTAACAATTAAAAAACCACGACAGACAAGACAAAAAAATTTCACAAAAAATTATAAATATAGCTGTGCATTGGTACCAAATTATCAACAAAAAAGTTTGTTGTGAATAAAAATTAAAACACCACGAAAACAGATCATTAAATTGACATGTTGGACAGTTGGTGTGTTTTTAATTGTTAATTTTGTTTGATAAAGACTTCTGTAAAGAAGTCGAAATATCACCATTTAGATAAGGATATTATGTATAAATAACAGTGAAAAGTCCTATGATTTGTAATTATAGAGTTAAATGGATTTGATTTGAAATTGACCAAAAGTGAATGGAAATGAATTTCGAATAAAATGAATCGGCAGAAGTAAACTAGAATCTAATATTGCTAAAATAGGTTTTTATATCACACACATACAATACAACACAATTCCAGCTCCCTCGTCTTAACACATTGGAAAGTTGATCAGTGAGTGTGGCGAAGTGTGTCTTTCAGTGGGTCGTATGGCAGTGTTATGTGAGACCTGGACAATAGGGAGGGTCCCACACCCGACAATAATGACATATTCTGGGAGCGCCGGCGACCTGAAACGTGATACAAACTCGATTAGAGAAAGGGAGACATTCTTTTCGATTTCAAGACTCACATTTCACACACTCAGTTCCAGAACTCAGAGAGGAGAGTTCATTGGGCAAGGATAAGATGGCCGCTCTGAACATTGAAATACCTGAACTTAATCGTTTATTTGTTCAATATTTGTATTCACATCTCAATCTCTTACCCCCTTTTCTTACTCACTCTAACCATACGCTCAATTGTATAAACATCCAGTAACAAGTTATCAAAACATGATTTTGTTTAAATTGGTAATTTGTTTCAAATTTGGATTAGGATTGCAAGTTTTGTCCATAAACCCTCCACATTATTGCTAGTAAACTTATACCGTCCAAAACAGATTGCTTTCTGTGCTACCACCCCTCTGTTAATTAACATGGGAGTTTCGACACAACACGGTACACTGTAAATAAATCACTTATTGCGGCCAGCTTTATATCCTTTTTAATTAACGTCACGCTGACATAGATTTAATGAAAGAATATAATCCGTGTCCCTAGTGCCACTATAGCGTTCGGTGCACATACTTCATTGACGGCGGGGGACTCCCAAAGACGGCTGCTAATATTAATATCGCCTGAAATTACCCATACACGACAGTTTTAAATAAAGGAGGTATAAAAATAATTAAAAATGATAAAAATGATAAAAATGATAAATAATTTTTAAAAATGCGTCAAAAGAGTTAATACTGAATGGACATGAATATTTTTTGTTAATAATCAAATAATTAAAAATGAAAATATGGATTATTAAATATTATATATTGTTAACTTCTAAAGATACAATCTACTCAACAATCCTATAAACCACATATAAAAATTACAAAATGAGATGAGATGAGAAATTAGAGTAATATTGTCAACTACAAAATGTATTGAACAATACAATCCCAGTACCACCAACGCAAGGAAATACTCGGAAATAAGAGGGGTTTGAGTAATTTAAACAATTATATCACTTATTTATGTAGGGTTTTTTCAGTTTAAATAACATTGCGAGTGAATCGTATACCAAGAAGCAACGTTTTGGAAAATAACTTATAAACATGTTTTTCAAATACATAAAGGGGTATTCACCCGCTAAACTCAAAAAATATATTTCATTCGGGCAATCTAGTATGAATTAAAAAATTATCAGCAAAATTATTGGGCCCACCATGACCACAAAATTGTCAAACTTGATATTTTTCGAGCTAGGTCCCATCGGCAAAAATGTCCCATAAGAAATAACATGGGGACGATCTTTATGCCCCGTGACCTTCATCCAATAAAATGTTGTCTATAAGTGACGTACTCTACACATTTTTGTGTAAATCTTCTATATTTTGTTTTGTAATTTGGGCAAGTGGTTCGGTCAAAATATGCTGATTACCAAGAAGGGGCATGATTTTGGAATGCATATTTTTGCATGTTTGAGTGTAAATTTGTTCACAGTTTCAAGTCGCGATGTCATAAAGTGCCATTTTAGATTAGTACGATGCTCTAGTATCTATGTGGAACAAAAAAGAAGCAGATTTAAGCCTATTCAAGAAATTTTACAAAAAGCTAAGTTTCTTAACTTTTTGTATAAAAAAAATAATAAATTCGTGTAAAATCACAGTTACATGAAATAATTTGTTAAACGGTCTTTTGAGTGTAGTATTATGTTCGGTTTTTTGGATATTTTGGGGTATTAGCCCCTTTAATTGATACATAATTTGTCTATAATTTATCTACTATTCGAACACCTGTGATAATATGGGCTTTCAATCAAAATGACAGTGTATCTTCAATTTAAAACGTTTTTGTATTTTATTAAAAGTAATTAAAATAGTAAAGATCATAATAACAAGAATGTTGATTTTTCATTTTTTACGATAGATTCTCATATAACAGAATTCGTGAAAACAGAAAAGTGACCTGGCAAGTCGAAAGTGTGTTTGTAGCCAGTAAGGCCTAACCGAGGTAAAAGTCCATTCCATGAAATCCGTCTGATATTTATCCGCTATTGGCCTGGCGCGACACGTACATTGTAAACCGTGCCCCACCCACCGTACGTACGTGCCATTGAGTTTTATGGCTCGCTGTAAATTAACTGTGATGTTTCGCAATGAAGTGTTCATTGTACACGCAGGTGTTGGGGAACATGCGTGGCCAACTAATCGTATTGTAGAACGATGTAATGATGTAATGTAGAACATAATAGATTTTCTCAAGTATCAGGCAATCAGGTAGTGATCGGTGGTATTTATGTTATGTACACTACACATAATAGATTCTCTCAAGTATCAGGCAATCAGGTAGTGATTCTCTAAAGTATCAGGCAATCAGGTAGTTAGTGGTAGGTGGGATTAATGTTATGTACACTACACATAATAGATTTTCTCAAGTATCAGGCAATCAGGTAGTGATAGGTGGTATTAATGTTAAAACACATTGTGGATTCTCTAAAGTATCAGGCAATCAGGTAGTGATAGGTGGTAGTAATTGGATAAGCGAAGCGAAGATTCCATATCACTACACAAGAGAAAAAAATCCGGAATGTTTTTTTTTGTGTGTCTGTTAACACGATTCGGGCTAAACCGATACTCCAATTGCGATGAAATTTTTTTGAGGCCTTCGAAATCTCTGAACTTAGAACTGCCACGTTTTTGAGCGCAATCGAAAAATTATTTCTCATAAAATCGCAATTTTACGATTTTTTTTCGATTTTTAAAAAATTTCTTCGACTTAAATTACGATTAATTAAAAAAATTAAAAATTAAAATTTATTTTTAATTTAATTTAATTTAATTTTTAAAAAAATCTTCAACTTGGTAATGATTTTTTCACAGAACAACAGAAAATCCGCATAACACATGGCAGCTCAATGCACCAATTACACTCATCCAACAACGCAGCGGGACTAAAGCGTTTTCCTAGTGTAATATACACATTGTGGATTCTCTCAAGTATCAGGCAATCAGGTAGTAATAGGTGGTATAAATGTTATATACACATTGTGGATTCTCTCAAGTATCAGGCATTCAGGTAGTAATAGGTGGTATTAACGTTATATACTCATTGTGGATTCTCTCAAGTATCAGGCAATCAGTTAGTTATTATCTCAATTATCAATCCACCACATAGTCATTCTCTCAAGTATCAGGCAACCAGGTAGTAATTCTCTCAAGTATCAGGCAACCACATAGTCATTCTCTCAAGTATCAGGCAACCACACAGTCATTCTCTCAAGTATCAGGCAATCAGTCCCTCGACGAGTATCAGACAATCAGTTAGTATTAGGTGGTATTAATGTTATGTACACATAATGGATTATCTCAAGTATCAGGCAATCAGGTAGTAATAAGTGGTATTAATTGGATGAGCATAGCGAGCGAAGCGAGTGAAGCGAAGACTTCAATTTCACTGACCCCCCAAAAAATTTAGCTTGGGTGTTTTTTTTTTGTTTTTTGTATTTTTGTCTGTTTGTTCGTTCTCTACCGGGCAAACGGCATATGCGATCTTGATAAAAATTTGACAGGACCTTCGAAATCTCTGAACTTTGACTTGCCACGTTTTTGGGTACAATCGAAGAAATATTTCTCATGAATATCGTACTTTTACGATTTTTTTCGATTTTTTGTGCTATATTTTCGTGCCATTTGGGCCAATTCTGACCAAACGGGTGGGGCTACAACGTCCATATTATACATGGACATTAAGGTTATGGTGATGTAGTACATTTTGAAAGAAAAAGTTGAAAAAGTTAGCCAGAATCTATAGAAATAAAGCTATTAATATAAGTTTTTTGATTTTTTTGTGCGATATTTTCGTGCCATTTGGGCCAATTCTGACCAAACGGGTGGGGCTACAACGTTCATATTATAGTACCTTTTAAAAGAAAAAGTTGAAAAAGTTAGCCAGAATCCATAGAAATAAAGCTTTTAATATAAGTTTTTTACGGTAAATAATACCAATTCACAAGAAACAATAGAAACTTTACAACAATGACATTGACACCTACAATACGTAGGCAACAAATCAAAGCACTTGCAAAAGTAAAGATATCCCACGCAAACTAAAAACTTTAAAAAGCTCATCCATCAACGCGGCGGGACTTTGGCGTTTTCCTAGTGTTATGTACACATAATGGATTATCTCTAGTATCAGGCAGTCAGGTAGTAATGGGTGGTATTAATTGGATGAGCGTAGCGAGCGAAGCGAAGATTCCATTTCACTACACTGGAGAAAAAAATCCGGAATGTTTTTTTTTCTTTTCTTTTTTTTTTTTTTTTTTTTTTTTGTATTTTTGTCTGTTTGTTAGCACGATTCCGGCTAAACCGATACTCCGATTGCGATGAAATTTTATTGAGACCTTCGAAATCTCTGAACTTAGAACTGCCACGTTTTTGAGCACAAACGAAAAAAAAATTCCCATAAAAATCGCAATTTTACGATTTTTTTCGATTTTTAAAAAATTTCTTCAATTTATAATACCTACACGCTTTGTCCGATTGTAATAATTTTTTCACAGAACCTTTATTTTATGAATTTATATATTCGTAGAAAATTTAAGCGCAATCAAATAATTATTTCTCATAAAAATCGCAATTTTACGTTTTTTTTTTTTTTTTAACAATTCTTTGACAAATAACACCTACATTCTTTATCCGATTGTAATGATTTTTTCACAGAACCTTAATTTTATGAATTCATATATTCGTGTAAAATTTGAGCACAATCAAATAATTATTTCTTATGGAAATCGAAATTTTACGATTTTTTTCTTTTTTAAAATTACGATTAATTAAAAAAATTAAAAATTAAAGTTTATTTTTTATTTTTTTTTATTTTTTTTTTTTAAAATCATCAACTTAGTAATGATTTTTTCACAAAACAGAAAATTCACATGACACATGGCAGCTCAATGCACCAATTACGCTCATCCAACAACGCGGCGGGACTTAAGCGTTTTCCTAGTGTTATCCACACATGGTGGATTCTCTAAGTATCAGGCAATCAGGTAGTGATAGGTGGTACTGATAGTGAGGTCAATGGGAATGAAGGAATGTGCATTCCCTTCTGACCAAGCTAGCGCTCCGACCCCCCTCCCCCCCTCCCCCGCAGATACGCCACCCTCCCGAGAACAATAGCACAAAACAACAACAACAACAACAACAACAACGATACACGAGTGTTGTGTTTCCTACTCCGATAATTGTGTGAAATACATTTACGATCGATCTCAGTTGTTTTCTGTCTGACGGTTCGCACAGGTGGCAGTTGTGTATTCTGAAGCCGTCGCTTGGAGCCAGAGAGATGGGTCGACGAGAAGTGCTCACGTGAGTTTAACTTTACACCACTAAACAATAACATTCATTCAAGACTATTGGATGAGCTCGGGCTTACTTATTTTATTTTGCAATGTTAACCTTTCTCGTCTGACGGGACTTACAAGTCCCTCAGTTTTATGGTGGTATAGCATTAACATGGATAGGATCATAGCTCTATAAACCTGACGGGACGTTTGAGTCTCACTTCTCCTGAACACATAGAGCTATCGCACGTTCAAATAGGATAATATTTACGCCTTGTACATAACTTTTAAACTCTTTTTGCGTAAAAAATTAAAAATAGTGGATTTTTGAAAATAATAAACAAAAATCTGAAAAAATTAAAATTTGCCATTTTTTATCCGATTTTAAAAAAAAAATTGTAATAAAGATGCTTGATCTTGAACTAAAATCTTTTTAAAAAATTAAATAAAGTTGGAAATCGCGGTACATATTCAAAATACAAAGTTTTCCAAAAAAATCTAAAATACTAAAAAAATGTTTAAAACAAAATTTCTCTTTGGGCATGTTTCTTCGATGAATAGTAAAAAAAAACAATCATGTTTTAGATTTTTCTAGGTTCGGGCAAGAAAGGGTTAAAAGAATCTCTTGGTCTCCAAATCTAGCGAATTTCACATTCAGATTGGACCACTGTTCTACCTTAAATTTTCACCCCGAACATTGAACCTATGGGAGGATATTTACAAGTGATCTCAGAGAACATTTCAACGTGTCAAATATTTGTCTCCATCATAAGCTTTGTACTACACAGAACCTAAACAGAAATAACCTATTTGGTGACTTATTTACCGTAACAACGAAACTAAGCAATATTTTGATAATGTGCTCTGATGGAGACATGCACACATTCTAACGTGACATAGTATTAGTCAAACCACAACTTGATGGGATAATCGGTTGGTCTTCCAAGTGATCCAGAATAAACCTCTGCATTCTGCATTAAATAATAAAATAATAAAAAAATTAAATTGTATTGTATTTAGAGTCTATCCACTCAGTTATATAACTGATTTTCAGTGGAGGACTTTAAATCAAAGCGACCAAGCCAATCCTGTAGGCCCCGACGCAATCGACGAGTGAGCGATAACCAACCAAAGATCAATATTTTTAATAGGAAATATAGCAATCAGTGGTATGGACAGTGCGAACACCCGCGAATCAACGCCAGAATCAACAAAGCCGATTCAGAACAACTCTGAATTTACTATGTGCTTCGTTGCTAGGACGACTCCAAAGTCACCGTTTACAAACTCCTAGGACACGAACTGATGGACTTAAGTCCAAATCAGAAGTTAAAAAACTACTGACTTTAGCAGGAATCGAACCATGGACCTTCTGCATTAGAAGCAGATACGCTAACAACAATATCACAACACTAACACCCCACCCGGGATGTCCGAGCTCATCCTGCAGTCTTAAGGTGCCTTGTCAATCTATTTGTGGGTTATTTTTAAGAGGACATTTTCGATTGTTGTTGATAAATCAACCGGAAAGTAATTTTTGTGTGAATCCACAAAGTGTAAGCGTTCACATTGTGATCCGTTATTTCATCTATTGCAAGGGAATTGTTATTATATTTTAAAGTATTAGCTTGATAATTTGACGCCAAGAATTAATGTGTTGGCGTTGCGCAATATAAATCCATCGGTTGTTAAACAAATGTCCTAAAGCTCGTTCACCATGTATTCGAAAAGTCAAACTTAATTAATCTTAATTATTGCGTTAATTTTCGGGATGCACAAAAGTCTTAAAAAGACCAATCCAAATTAATTATAAGCATAAATTGTGTTCATATAACAGAAAATTAATTGTTTTTACTAAAAGTCTAAAGTTATAAACGGTGATTGTCTTTTGAATTCATGTACAATGTTTATTGGTTGTGACCGACGATCTTAGTGTGTACTATTTTCACAGGCTTATTTTTGAAAGCTTTTTATTGTAAACGAGGCTTAAGACTTTTCAGAAAGAAATGTTACCTTGTGTAACTGCGCACTGCTTGATATAGAAACAGTTTGTGTTAAAACGTAAGCTTCACGACCCCGGCACCTCCACCATTTTGGAAACTCATCCATTGTTACAAATCCATTATATTTTACCTCAAGTGACTTAAAATGAGAAAAAAGTGGTTCGAGTATCAAAAACAAGGATCCACACCCCCAACCACGTGGAAATGTTATATTATATAATATAAATACAATATGTGTTAGATCTATAGTACCCCAGTCGTCTTTCGGCAGCACTTATAAAGACAGGGAAGGTACAAGTCAAAGTCAAAGTACGCCTCCATATATGTCGAATAATGTCAGTCGTGATTATAGTTATTTTAAGACTTTAAGTAAAAAATATGCAACCTTCACATAAGTATTGTAAATATTAGTTTACATAAGTAACTTTTTTTTACTTTTTGAAGTTGTGATACTTGTCACTCAATTATTTTTGCTTTGATATTAATAATATTTGACTAATTATAATTTACATTTTGGATAATGTTGGTTTATTAATAACAAAATTACCAGTAATTGTAAGTATACTTGTTTTCCTAGATTGCATATAAAATAATAAATGACAGCTTTCAATCCACGTGCTCACGAGTTTGAGTTATAAAGCCAATTGATAAATGAACGATCATATCTTTCATAATCGTGTAAATAAATGATTGGTTTCAGATAGATAGAGTGGTTGCTCGCCAATACACGCGCACGCGACTCGACTGAACTGCCGAGTTAGCAACGCTTGAAACATTATTGTTGTGTTTTCTCTCTAGGTCAGCCGCTCGATGCGGGCTGCTTTGCTAACATCAAGTGAATTATTTGTTCTCACAGTTACCTCCCTATGTTTGTTTTATATTGTGTATTCCAATTACACAATATATGTATTCCAATTACTTACCTCTTATTTTGCTTTTTTATAGTATATTTATTAGCCTCTTTTGGTTCACATTCACATAATATCTAAATGAGTTGAACATTTGAGTTGTCAGATTATTAATATTTATAATAATGAGATAAACTTAAACCAAATAAAACATAACAAGACATAATAACATAATAACATAATTTAAATTTTAAAAATTGGGAGTCACATTAAAAATCCATCAGTAACCTTTGCTTAATTTAGATTTGATTTTGAGAAGCCAATTTAAACTCCTCCACTGAATAAAAACATATTTCCATGAGAAACAAGTATTATGTTTATAGTATGTGTTGAATTTATGTGGTAATCTTTACCGCTGGTCTCATATATCTCCTTAAGATGTGTCTGAAGTAGATTCCAAGTCTAGGTCTAGGTCTAGGTCTAGGTCTAGGTCTAGGTCTAGGTCTAGGTCTAGGTCTAGGTCTAGGTCTAGATATAGGTCTAGGTCTAGGTCTAGGCCCAACTCATCGTAGAACGTAGGATACTGTAATTCTAGACTTTCGAACAATACTAGCCTACAGTAGAGCTACATGTCGGTCAAGTGAACACTTACTACAGCTGGGTTGGGATGTGCACTCGAGGGTCCGTTACAAAGTATATGCGTAACAAAAACTGTTTGAAAATTCAGTAAAAAGAATTGATTACTTGATGTGAACTAACTTAATTCTACCTACATTTAAATCTGTATTCAGTTCATCTTCTCGTTCATCTTCTCGCTGTCAGACAGTTTGAACCGAACCGGACCAAAACGACTGTACACTTTCGGTTGCTGACCAAGAATGGACCAAGACCTAGAGTTTTCATGCATAAACTTCCTACGTCAACGTCATTACTAAACGATGACGCCAAATCTGGACTATTTTAAAACCTGGACCTGGAATATAAGTCAGACTGACTGTTCAACTGTCAAAAAAGAACAAATCTTGAAATCTTGGTCCCGATTAGCTGCGGTGGAAATACAAAGGTTCCCGAAACTGATTAGACCGTCAACCATGTTACCTCTTCAGGAACCTCTTCAGGAACCTCTTCAGGAACCTCTTCAGGAACCTCTGCAGAAACCTCTGCAGCAACGCTGAAATAGGGGTTTCATCATTTTTTTATTCATTTGGTTATTCATGAATTCAATTATGTGTTAACTAAACTCTGGAGTATAGTTGAAAGTTTAGGTCCTTAGTAACTTTATTAGTCTTTCTACTGAAAATCAATAATATAATTCACGTTTTTCTTTATTATATTAATTATTAGTGCAGTTAACAGTAATGTGTAATTGATTTTAAAAAGTACATGTGAGATTGTAGCTACATGCAGAATGTGGTTCAGTATGGTAACTCGGCCCATATTGTTCGAAAACAGCTTTTGTTGTCCATGTAAATAGGGGTTATGGGTAGGCAATGTAAAGAAAAAAGGAAAATGTAGGATTTTGATATAATTTTCATTAATCTACATGTTTCCATTTTATTTTATGATACTTATTTCATTACACACCACACTAAAAGTATGTTGGTGTTTTAACTCAGAGTGTTAGATCGGAGCATCTTGAATTATTATGTTTTAACCTCTTTGTTGTTCATTGTTTTGTTTATGTGTTCTTTTCTTCTTGTTTTATGTATTATTATAAAATCACCTATGTCTTCCTATGTCTTTCTTCACCTATGAAATTAAACACTATTTTCTCTTTGAATCTTTGTGTATTTGTCTTCACCTGATTTACATGGTCCTCCGGGCCGGATTAGAGAACTCCGAGTATCATTATTCATCTGTGAGTAATTAAATATAGTTATACAGTCCACACACCACATTATTAGAACAAAATCATGGCTCCTCCCAATGGCAATGCAAATACGAAAGAAACCCTCGCCAAGATTGAAGGTTTTTTAGCTCTGCGAAGAATGTATATGGATATTATGTTTAATCTTTATACTCTGGCGAATGAAACAGACGAGGCTTCAACGATGCAACTACAAGCGCGTAGGAAAGAACATGTGGAAGTAAAGGCTGCGTTTATGGAAACCCAAAGGGACATCACACTGGCCAATGCTCAAGTCCCCAATGCGCAAGTAGCAGATGTTGCTCATGCCTTTACCCAGTTTTATGAGTGGTATTGTAAGGTAGTTACGGTTGTAGAGGATAGGTTTCCATCTGCATCACCAGTAGTACCTTCAACATCAGCTGTTGGTGTGGAACAACCTCGACTTCCGCAAATCGCCGTGCCCATATGGGATGGTGATATTAAAAAATACAGTAATTTCATTGCCATTTTCAATGCAGCTGTTCACCACACTCGACTCCCAAAAGAGACAAAAATGCTGAATCTGCGCACATACCTCCACGGTGCACCGTTGCATCTTATTGAACATTTGTCTGTGTCAGCAGAGAACTACGATGCCGCCTATCGCCTAATCTGCGAACGATATGCTTCCATTCGGGCACAGGCCTCACATTTAGTTGGGCAAATGACGGTATATCCTACGCACCAAGCGATTCTACGTCAGACATTCAAGCTGTCTTGGACACCTTTCAGGCAGGACATGAAGCCTTGCGCAATCTCCAGATTCCCGACCTTGGTGACTTTGTCATGTGTTCTCTAGCGCTGAACACTTTGTCACCACGCTTGCGCCTTGCCTTCGAAGAAAAGCATCACGACCCATCCTCAGTGCCAACGTTTAATTCTCTCACGACCTTTCTAGTGGAACGTTGTCGAATTGGGGAATTGATTATCAATGATTCAACTCATAGGCCTGGTCTAATAAAGACTTCTTCTTGGCATAATAATCAATCCCGTTCCAGGTCTTTCAACATTAAGCACAATACACCTATGCCTATTGCTCGATTGCCTCCGCCAGTCGCACAAGCTCTAACGCCCCGCTACGCCATCATCATATAATGCACTTCGCAATACAATGACAGCTACACAATCACCTAATCTCAACTCTCCTGGATGTGCCTATTGTGCAGATTCTGGTCACAATATACGTTCTTGCTCTCATTCAAGTATCTGCCTACCCAGGAAAAAAGGGAGTACGTAAACCACGCTCAACTATGTAGCAACTGCCTCAGCTCATACCACACTGAGACTGCGTGCACCTCCCAAGATAACTGCCATTCCTGCGGTCGTCGCCATCACACCTTACTACATGAAAGTTCATATTGACTAGAACGTCCATCTCCTTATCATGTAGTATCATCATCTCATCACTTATCATCGTGTTCAGGGACTGTGCCTGTCCAACGTAAATCGGTCCATCGATCAGCCTTACGCTCGTCAATCAGTTCTACGCCATGCCTATACTACCGTTGGCCTGTGTCTTCATGCGGGCGCCTGATGGACAGCGCGAATTAGTGCGCGCATTATTAGACACCGGCAGTCAAGCCAACCTCATTTCTAGTGCTAGTGCCCAACGACTCGGCCTCAAGCTGCAACCATCATGTGGCGGACCTATAATCGGAATTGGCGGGATCACTGCTTTTCAACGACCATCAACCACCATCGCCCTTTTACAACAGCATGGCGATCCCCATGGCTTACACTCCCTCTCCACGTGGTTCCCACTGTGATGCACAATTCACCAAATGAAGCATTGCCGCATCAACAATGGACCCAATTACACGCCCTGCGACTTGCTGATCCCTGTTATTTTCGTTCAGCTCCAGTCGATGTCGTACTCGGTGCAGACGTCTGCGCCACTATCATGCGTACAAACCATGTTATGCCTAGTGGTGGAGTTCCCGGTGCTTGGGAAACCACCCTGGGATGGGTTGTGGTTGGCGCATATTACCATCGTCGCCTCGCAGATCGCCGAGTCCAATTCGCATCAAACGTCATCGACAATGCTGGAAAAACGCGATATCGTATGCATTGCTCACCATTGAATCAATCGTCTCAACCTTTGATTTCGCCTTTACCGTCACCTTCACTTTTGTCTTCACCGTCGACGTTACCGTCGCCTTCACCGTCGACTTTACCATCGCTTTCACTGTCGCCTTCACCGTCGACTTTACCGTCGGTACCTTCGTCTAGCAACACTGTCCAAGAGCCCTCAGCGGATGACGTTCAAAAGTTACTATTCATCACCGACAATGCATCACCACTTGTCACTTCATCAACTTTAGTGCTCGCTCCTGAACGCGTCACTGATCAGAATCTGTGCAGGTATCCATCGGCCGTATCCGACGGTCTCAGTCGACTGCCTACAGCCTTCGTAGTACATTTGGCTTATGTGTCACAATCCTCACTCCTAGAGCCTTCAAATCAGGACCCCTTGATTAATCTTACAAAGCAATTTTGGGACTTGGAGCCTACCTTTCACCGACCAATTCTTCGACCCGAAGAACGGCAAGCCGAAGACATCTACAAGAATACTACCACCCGGGATACTCTAGGACGCTTCATCGTTGCGCTCCCACTAACTGGCCAACCTTTGGGACGCTCTGAGCACATTGCATTACGTCAATTTAAATGCTTGGAAAATCGCCTTCGTCATCAACCAGACATTCAAGCTGCATATTGCGCATTCATGCGGGATTACCTAGAAAGTGGTCACATGGAACTTGTTAACCTAGCGGACATTACCCCATATGAACCATATTATATTCCTCATCACCCTGTACATCGACCTGACGATCCACCCACCAAACTACGAGTAGTATTCAATGCGTCCACTGCCACGTCTAATGGAAAATCCTTAAACGACGTTATGCTGACTGGTCCTAAATTGCAAACTGATGTGTGTACAGTGCTTTTTCGCTTTCGCTTTCACGCATTCGTTTTTACTGCAGATGTTCGACAAATGTACCGGCAAATACTTGTTAACCCAGAGCATCGAGATCTTCAACGCATTGTGTGGCGATTTTCAGAACACGAACCTATACAACATTATCGCCTCTGCACGGTGACTTACGGTACCTCCTCAGCTCCTTTTCTAGCGTTGCGCACCATTCAAGAACTTGCACATCAAAATTCAGAACGCCATCCCATTGCTTCTGAAGCCTTGCTTAAAGACATTTATGTCGACGATATTGTTACTGGCGCTGACACGCTTGATCTCGCCTTGGAGCGACGTGATGATTTGATTCAATGTCTGAACGGGTGCTGTTTTGAATTGCGGAAATGGTGTGCCAACCACCCATCTCTACTGATAGGCCTAAACCAGAACACTGTCGTCAAACTACGTCTGATAGCAAGATATTATCATTGGACCATGATCCGGTATTCAAGGTGTTGGGACTTGGCTGGGACCCTTCTGATGACGCCTTTTGTTATGTTGTACGCCTCTCAAAACCAGCCACAACAAAACGACAAATCTTGTCACAGATGGCTCGTATATTTGACCCACCTGGTTGGCTTACACCAGTAACATTTTGTGCCAAGGTTTTCTTTCGCCGTATCTGCCAAACACGTCTATCTTGGGATGAAACCCCACCAAAGAACATTATCGACGCGTGGAGTCACTACCAGCAAGAATTGCCGTTATTGAATCAAATTCGAATCCCCGTCTTGTGTCAACATCATCTTCTCATACCCGTATTCTTGTTGGATTTTGTGATGCCTCAGAGGAAGGGTATGCCGCCGTTGTCTACCTTCATGTCTCTGAACCCAATGGGAGCATTACCGTCACTCAACTAAGAGCCAAATCGCGAGTGGCACCGCTTAAAAAAGTGTCCTTGCCGCGCCTTGAACTGTGCGCTGCTCAGTTTACTTTCTCGAATTTATTCCCAGACTCTCATCGACATGGGGGTCATCACCATTGCTAAACATTTTGCCTTCTCAGACTCCTCTATCGCATTAGCGTGGATATCCGCTGAGCCGCACCGACGGAAGAAATCTATTGCAAACCCCCTGGTTGAAATTCAAGAAATATTACCAAGTTCAGCATGGCACCATGTTGCTTCCGAGGACAATCCTGCTGATTGCGCCTCGCGGGGAATATATCCCAATCACCTGATAAATCATCCTTTGTGGTGGGAAGGTCATCTTGGTTAGCTAATCCAGTATCCACATGGCCATTAACTTATCCAAAATCATCTGATATGAACGACTCACAAGTTAATGCCGAATGGTACCACCTCCAGTTTTCACGTTTGCGGTGCAAGTTGAACAGCTGGAATTGGAAACTCTTTTCTCTTCCTATGTTCGTCTTTATCGAATTGTCGCCTATTGTCGCCGGTTTATACACAAAACCCTCTCCACTCTCATCAGCTCATCACCGGACCTCTCTCCACCACCGAGCTTCATGAAGCTCAATTGTGTCTTATACGTCGAACCCAACGCTCCAGTTTGTCTGAGGAGTTGCGAGAAGCATCTCGTCCGAACACTCGCCACCGTCTTACACGCCAATTACGTTTATTCATAGATAACGACGGAATTTTGCGAGTTGGCGGTCGTCTATCCTTTGCCAACATTGCTTATGAGCATCGTCACCCTGCCTTACTACCCAAAGAGCATCCTTTTACATATTTGGTGATTGAGAATGCTCACGTCGTCAACTTACATGCCGGCTCACTTGCCACTCACGCCTATCTTCGGCAAAAATTCTGGATAATGGACGGGCGGAACGTTGTTCGTTTGCAGCTTGCCAAGTGTAATCGTTGCTTTACAGTAAAACCAAGACCCATTATTCAACCAATGGGAGACCTCCCGCTTGAACGTGTTTCTAGTTTAGGACCATTCGTAAACACTGGGGTGGATTACGCCGGTCCTTACACTGTTTCCGCCGCTTGCCTCCGAGGGGCCCGAACTCTAAAAGCATACTTGTGCATTTTCATATGTTTTGCCACCAAGGCTGTTCACCTGGAATTGGCTTCAGATCTCTCTACTCCCACTTTCCTTGCTGCTTATCGTCGCTTTGTGGGACGTCGTGGACATCCCTCCACTATATTCAGCGACAACGGCACCAACTTCATTGGCGCAATCAATGAAATACATCGTCTAAGCCAGCTCCTCACTTCTCAAATTCATCAGGATGCAATCACCGAAGCTGCTTCCATTTGTGGCACAGAATGGCGATTTATTCCTCCTTCAGCGCCGCATTTTGGTGGACTCTGGGAGGCTGGGGTAAAGTCTGCAAAGCAACTCATACGAAACGCCATTGGTGAACAAGTCCTTACCTTTGAGGAGCTCAATACGGTCCTAGTACAAGTTGAAGCTGTACTTAATTCGCGCCCGTTGTATGCACTATCGTCTGATCCGGCTGACGTCGCCTATCTATCCCCGGTCATTTCCTAATATTTCGTCCGTTGACTGCACCACCCGATGAGCCTCGCTACACCAACCGCACCGCCTGTTTGTCTCGTTGGCATTTGGTGCAAAAGATCGTCCATGACTTTTGGAAGCGCTGGCAAATAGAATACCTTCACACTCAGCAGCAACGATATAAATGGACATCGCCAGCAAACAACATTCTTCCGGGGACTGTCGTCATTGTTGCCGAAGATAATCTTCCCCCTCTGCGCTGGACCATGGGCCGTATTGTTACTGTTAAACCTGGTACAGATGGAATATCTCGAGTTGCCGATGTCATCACCTCCCACGGCCTCATAACTCGGCCAATTGTGAAACTTTGCCCACTTCCTACTCAATGAAGCGAAGCCTTCATGGGGGCCGGAATGTTAGATCGGAGCATCTTGAATTATTATGTTTTAACCTCTTTGTTGTTCATTGTTTTGTTTATGTGTTCTTTTCTTCTTGTTTTATGTATTATTATAAAATCACCTATGTCTTCCTATGTCTTTCTTCACCTATGAAATTAAACACTATTTTCTCTTTGAATCTTTGTGTATTTGTCTTCACCTGATTTACACATAGAGTGTTTCGTTCTCCCGTGCAAATCGGCTCAGGTGTGAACTGCAGTGGCGGCCATCAAGCGTGGCAGTAAAACACGGCTATTTGAATTAATGACTCGTCGCTCAGCAGTTAACCACCTATTTACTTATGAATATTTTATCCGCACGGTGGCAGATCCTGTGGGCTGGCGCTTCCACATGCCCAGGGACCGGTGTTATGGTAAAAAAAAAACATTTTCACGACAAAAAACCAAATTTTATATCATTTTAGCAACCAATTCACCGCACAGCACACAACAGTTTAAAAATATGCAATTTATTTTCTCCACAAATAAATATATGTAACAGAATTCTCATAATTACACTTTAATGTTTACCTGCTGGTTTTTATAAGATCCCCTTCTGAAAAAGTAAAAAATAATCAGTTTCAGTTTTGTTTGTTTGTTCAGTTTCAACTATATTTTGAATTCTTGTACATTTAATAAATAAATTCGTATTTAGAGTCTACCCACTCAGTCATATAACTGATTTTCTGTGGGGGACATTAAACCAAAGCGACCAAGCCAACGCTGTAGGTCCCGACGCAATCGACGAGTGAGCGATAACCAATTAAAGATCGATTTTTTAGGGAATATAACAATCAGTGGTATGGACAGTGCGAACACCCTCGGATCAACGCCAGAATCAACAGATTCAGAACAACTTTGAATTTATTATGTATCTCGTTGCTAGGACGGCTCTAAAATCACCGTTTACTTATTCCTAAGACAAGAACTGATGGACTTAAGTCCAAATCAGAAGATTACAAACTACTGCCTAGAGCGGGAATCGAACCCTGCACCTTCTGCGTCGGAAGCAGAGACGCTAACAACAAGACCAACGAGCCACACCATTCATCCATCCGACTGACTCTTTCGGAACAGCAAAGACTGTCATACGTCGTCGACATTCCTGCACAAATCTTGCAAGTACACGGTCCACATCAAAACGTATAACATACAGTAATCACTGTATTTCTCAATTGAAACAATATAAGGTTCAAATTCTTCATTGATTAAAGAAACACTTGAGCTAGCTTAGGACTGTGCAAAGTGTTGTATAGCTTGTAAGAACTTTTATAAACTTGTTTTGTCCTCTTTTAAGAGCCAATAGAAGGCTAAAGCCGATTTAAGAAATTTCCCTAAAATGCAAATTTTCGCAAATTTAGGATCAAAAGTTTTTAACAATCGTCTAAAATCACAGTTACACTTTTAAAACCGTCATTTGTGTAGTTTTATGCTATAGATTGTGTTAAAATAAATGCTTTATAAGGTCACAACTAAAGGCATGTGTCCTCAGATGTCTAGTCCTGTGGACTCTCAGCTGTCCCTACACCTCGAGTCTGCAACACAAGGTCTACCAACTACCAGACAACTACAATAAGAAGGATCCACCCAACCTCGCCAATCCAGGTAAAGTGGCTAAACTTTAGAGGTGCTGAGTTTTGTTAAAAATGTTTCTACCACCTGTTCTCTTGCATTTGGGTAATGATAAAGGTGCCAGGCACCTGAATTCCCCCCATCTTCCAGAACTCATGGGTCACCAAAATCATGTCAATCGGAGGTCTTGTTCGGTTGTTATCGTGAGACGTGGGGACGCGCAGAAAAGTAATACGTATTATGTGACTTCGCTCCCTCACAATGCCACATAATGTTGATGCTACACAATGCTGGGGTTTGCATGTATTTTAAAAACCTCACCAGACAGTCAATACTAATCGTATAACATGATTATGTTGTTTATTAATGTGCACTTGCTAAATGTGGCTATTTCCTGCGCAATTGATCCGCATGTCGCATTAGCTCCGTACTTCGTTGAAACTCGCCAATGAATTTATTAGTTACGGTGATTTAAATAATTCTACGTTTAGAATTTAAATCGTTGATAACCTCGTTATTCGAACAGCAATGTGACGCGAGTCGTTGGTTGTCGGACAAACAGAATGCTCAACACCACTGAATGCAGACGAGGAAATTTAAATAAATGAAAATTGTGAGCAAATCACTGTAATGATTTACCATCTTCTCACAAATAAACCGAAATGCGATTGTTTGAACGCTGTGTTACGTAACGTATCTTCAGAGATTATTATGTCGTAACGCTTGTGTTTCAAAGTAAGTAATTAACCATGAAGATAGAGGAACTTGCCAAAGTAGCCTTTTTTTGTTGACTTTGAACTAACGTTCTGCAGGTTATATTCGAACAAAACAACAAAAACAAACAAAAACAACAAAAACTGAAGGCAGCAAATCTTTCTGTTGTTGATATATATAATGTGTTATAACCGAGCTATAATTAGATATAAGTTTAGATACGAGATATAATTATGGAAATGTAACTTAACTTTTTTAACTTAACTTTTGGTTTATTTGGATTAAGGGCGCGTCAACCGTTAGGTCATAATGCACCACTCTACCCTAGGGGATATGCGGAGGAGGGTCCCATGCTGGTCAGAACCAGCCACGAATAAGGGGAGGAAGGGGGGTTTCTCACGTTGCGATCGTCATCGTCTTTGTCATCATTCGTTATGACATTGTCATCGTCGTCGGGGAGGTCGTCAAGGGAAGGGGAGGTGACCCCGACGACGAATGCCAGAGCTCGCCCCTAGTTTCGGGGAGTAATATACTCCCTTCTTACTAGCTGATGTTTGCGAGGTGGACTTTTTCTCTTGAACTGCCTTGTACGATTAGCAGAGCCATGCTAACTTAACTATTTTTTTTTTACTTAAACTAGTTAATCTAAGAGCCAAGTAACCTGAAATAAATATGTATTAGTTCGTTTTTGTGGTAATTTACTCAACAAATTGTTGTCCTTTGTAAATCAGTTGTAATAACTGAATAGGTGAACGCTAAATAAATAAATACAATAAAATAAAGTGCTTCACATTGTAAATGCGGTACCATTGCCCGGTTATTAACTGTATGTTGCAGTCTAAGAGATAATCGTACTCAAGTAAACTCTTTTCTTACATCTTTGCATTGCACACTGGGGAAATCATATTTCAAATCGTTTCTATAGTATCAATCCAGAGACAATAGTTTTTGTTCAGTGAAACAATAAACAAAGTAACTGAAGATAGATAGTTGCTGAAAGAGTTGCACAGTACTTGCATGCAAGGAAGGTAGCTCGTTCAATCCCGGCCACACACCAACAATCCCGACCGAAAGCAATCCCGACCCCCCACACCAACAATCCCGCCCACTAGCAATCCCGACCACCAGCAATCCCGACCACCCAAACCCACCACCGCAAACCCCAAAACCCAGCAATCCCCGACCACCGAAATCCCCAACCCCCAGCAATCCGACCACCGCAATCCCGACCACAGCATAATAATAAAATAATAATTCTTTATTTTTTAATTTATCGGTACATGGTACAGATATGCACTGCTCCGAAGAGAGTGTGAAATGTAGAATTCATACACAGATTACTTATAATAATTATAATTTAGTCTAAACAAAAGTTTAAAAAAAAAAGGGGAAGTTTAAGTTGACAAACTTATACTGACAAGCAATTTAAAAATACCCCAAGGTAGTACAGGGTGCTGACATAATAAAAGACGTTTATCCCACCACCAGCAATCACGACCCCCAGCAACCCGACCCCCAGAATCCCGCCACCCGAAACCCCACCACCAGCAACCCCGACCACCAACAATCCCGACCACCAGCAATCCCACCAAACCAGCAAAACCCCACCCCCAGCAACCCGACCACCAAAAATCCCAACCCCGCAATCCCGACCAGCAGCAATCCCAACCACCACTATCCCGACCACCCCAATCCCGCCACCGTAATACCCCACTACAATCCCGATCACCTTAAATCCCGATCACCAGAAATCCCGACCACCAGCAATCCCGACCATAGCAATCCCGACCACCAGCAATCCCGACTGAAAGTTTTCACATTTTTTACGCGAACAGTGGAAATTGACTCCCAATCAGTCATCGGATATACCCTTATCACTATCCTATACCTATCCATCTGAACATGTCATGGACAACTAATAACTACGAAAGATAGGTGGTAAAAATTGGGTGGAAAAATTGTCCAGAAACTGTGGCTGCCTATTAGTTTTGTGCTGAACGTTCTGAGTACGGTACATGCTAACCAAATATCAAAGTAAGAGCTCGGGTTTCATTTCGACAGCTTGTGTATTCGTACAGGCCAACAACATCTTGTGCACCTTTGTGGTATATTCGTAACTCTTAAATCAAGTTTTGAAATTCCGTCTTTATTTCAAAAAGTAAGTAAATAATTAGGAATACAATTTGTTTGCATTTAGTACGAAAAAGGTTAGTATTTCTATCAATAGGTGTAACTTTTAGCTGTTAATTCTGTTTTTACTCATTTGAGAAAAAGGTATCACGACAAAAAAACGAATGTTATTTATTTCAATACCTTATATTTTTAACGTACCTGTGCAAAAATCTTACCAAAATAGCTGATTAAATAGCCGAGATATAGAATAATGTAAGCTTGTTTATGCAAGTTTTACTCGCTGTTTGAAGTCTGAATGGAATTCTCCATGTGAAATCAATTCTTTAGTCTTGCAAACCATACTATTTTCCAACATCATTTTGTTTAATAATAATGTAATTAATAAACTGCAGCATTATGTATTTACTTCATGGTCGCGTGAAACGTTCGGTCCAATCAATACGTGTGCACTCGCACATGGCTTCTTTGCCTCGGTATACTACTAGTGTAGTTGTCGGCTTGTTTTCTGTAATGAGTGGACATCTGTTTCACAACCCGATGCAACGCTAGTAATAATAATAATAATAATAATAATAATATATTTATTGGTCCTTAATTGATCATTACAATGATATTGGACAGGTCAACAATATAACATACAAGAGTAAGCACTACAATACATACAATAAAAAACAAGTCAACAAAGATTTAAGATGTCAGGTATTCATTGACAGAATAAAACGGATTGTCAGTTAAAAATCTCTTCAGTTCAGTCTTAAAACTTATCACATTGTTCTTCTTTAAGTATTTGGGCAGCTTGTTATATAATTTAGCGCCTGAGATATCAGGTCGCATACAAGATAGGTTTAGGTGATGCTCTCCAATTTTAAAATTGTCTCTGTTCCTAGTAAAATGGTCATGGCAATCACCGTTAGTCGTTGTTAGCTTGTCATTATTTAAAACATATAAAATTGCATTGTAAATGTACAGGCAGGGCAAAGTTAAAATCTCTAGGTCTTTAAATAACTCCCTGCAGTGGGCATAACTGCTAGCATGGGACATATACCGTACAGCCCTTTTTTGTAGTCTAAAAAGTCTAATGGTGTGGGGTGACAACCCCCAGCAGACAATCCCATACTGTAGTCTGGACTGGATATATGCAAAGTAAACTAATTTGACAACACGTAGACTGCATACATCCATCAGTCTTTTAATAAGGTAACATCCTCCTGCAAGTTTTTTACTCGCATAATTAATGTGTATGCCCCAGTCCAGCACATTGTCAACAAAAACACCAAGACAATTAGTCACATCAACTTCAACAATAGAATGAGATTTAATATAAACAAGAGGACTTCTGTCAATATTTTTTGTTTTGTTTTAAACTGCATCAACAATGTTTTATCAGCATTAATAAAAAGTTCATTATCATCACACCATACAACCATTTGATTGGCAGCCAGCCTGCTTTCAGAATACAACGACTCAAGATCAAGGTTACTAATTAAGTCATTCGAATCATCTGCATATAGAGTAACTTTACCCATATTTACCGAATCTGTCAAGTCGTTTATGAAAACGATAAAAAACAAAGGTGATAGCACCGAGCCTTGCGGAACGCCTAAACTTAACTTCACTTCTTTTGAAAAAGTTGTTTCTAATTTACCAGATATACAAACAATTTGGCTACGATCTTCTAGGTACGATTTTATCCAGGAATGAGGTTTCCCCGCAATTCCCAGGTGTTCAAGTTTTTTAAGAAGCATTTCATGATTGACACTGTCAAATGCTTTAGAATAGTCATAAAATAAACCTATCACGTGTTTGCGTTTGTCAATGGCCTCAATTACATGAGAGATAATATCACACAGTGCAGTCGTAGTGGACTTCCCCTTCACAAAACCATGCTGGCTCTCGTTTAATAGCGAATGACTGTCAAGAAAAGAGATTAATCTATTACGCATAGCAGTTTCAAAAATCTTTGAAAACACAGAAAGTAATGATATAGGACGATAATTACTTAACTTAGTTCTGTCACCTTTCTTAAATATAGGGACCACTTTAGCTTTTTTTAAAGCATCTGGAAATTTGCCCTGAATAAATGACTCATTAACAATGTGTATGAGTGGAACCGCAATGTAAACGCTCACATGTTTTAAGATATTACAAGGAATACTATCTAAGCCAGAGGACTTTTTCTTACTAACTTTGTCCACAATATCATAAAACTCTTGTTTTCGCATAGGCCTGAGAAACATGGCATTGATCGGAGTATGGACACTTGTAGATTTAGGTTGGATATTGTATGTGCCAGGTTTATTGTACACATTTGCGGTGCTGTTATTCGACGGCAGTGACTTTCTCAATTCAGCCACACTAGTGCCAAAATGCTTGTTAAACATATCTGCTACCATTTCCTGCGAAGTAATAAGGGTTGAATCGTTTGTTATGTTTATGTCCAAGGGTGACCTCCTGTTACCGCCAGAATAAGTATTAATAACATCCCATGCGGCTTTAGATTTGTTATTAGCATTAGCCAGATAGTTCTCAAAGTAAATTCGCTTGGCCTCCATAATACTATTTCTGTACAATTTTTTAATTTCTAGGTAATACGAAATATCTAAATTACATCTTTTTGGCCCCTTGGATTTTAAATATGCATTTTTTACCTGCAGTGACAGTGAATACAAGTCTTTTGTATACCAAGTTCCTTTTGTTTTAACGGTTTCTTTAACTTTTTTTAAGGGGAATGCTCGATTAAACACTTGCATAAATATACTCATGAATGAATCAAACATAATATTTACACATGTTAAAGCAAAAACAGGTTCCCAATTAACCTCCCTCATGTAAGCGATGAATTTGTAAATATTATGATTACTAAATTGTCTCGTTTCTTTATCAGTACCTTCTCTAATAGGCATTACGTTTAACTTCACAGCATGCCTAATTATACAGTGGTCTGACAGACCATAGTCACAAACATCGGTTTCAGATATGTCACTTTCAATATTTGAAAAAATATTGTCTATGCACGTGCTGCAAGTTTTTGAAATCCTCGTTGGCACGGTGACAGAGGCTTTAAAGTTTTCAGATAAAAACAG
Source organism: Sweltsa coloradensis (assembly GCA_024449915.1). Taxonomy (NCBI): domain Eukaryota; kingdom Metazoa; phylum Arthropoda; class Insecta; order Plecoptera; family Chloroperlidae; genus Sweltsa; species Sweltsa coloradensis. The sequence continues at coordinate 32,668 of JAMZAV010000655.1, forward strand.
ATCTGTAAAGAATTACTATGAGGATGATTTTCAGCAAAATTCACATTAAAATCTCCGCAAATTATTGATTTACACTTTTTAATGTTATGATTTTTAAGATTTCTTGTAACTTGTTATAAAAAATATCGAAACTCGACGATGGCGACCTGTATATACAAACAATTAAAAACCTTCCACACTCTGAATAAAAATACAATTAGTACTCGTGCATAACCGTGTACCGTGTTGCAAGCCATTATCTACGTCACAGCACAACTAATAGAGCTCACAGCTGATTGTGACTAATAAGTCGAACTATTCGAGTGCTTGTGTATTAACAGTGTTCCAATAAGAAGCGTTGCGACATACAAGGGGTTAATAAAATTATAATGAAATCATAATACTAATGTTAACATGGATTTCAAATATTGTAGACCGATTGAAGGATTGGGAGGATTGTAGTAAAAACCTACCACGACTGGGAATCGAACCCTGAACGTTAGTTAGAGCACTGTTACGTAGAGCTGGAGGTTTTAGGCTTGAGTCCCAGACGCGAGGCAGATATTACGACAATAATTGCAAGTGCAGCTGATACCTCTAAGTTAAAATTTGGACGTAGAGGGAAATCATGTTTAACCTCTGAGGACGCTGAGCGGTCAAAACAAAGATGGCCGACACTCCACGAGACTAGTTTTTCAAGAGAGCTAAAAAAGGCGTTTAGCAAATATTTAAGAAAGGCGTTTAAAATGTAATTTTCAACTAATATTGAGAGGCCCTTTCATTTTGGCAATACTTTTGTGAACATATTTAATACAATTCAGAAGTTAAAAAATCCATCCCGATCGGGGTTCGAACCCAAGTCTCCCACATTCCAGGTAGGCGCCTTAGCCAAGTAGACCACCGAGATGGTGACTATTTAACTTCTGAATTGTAGTTGCATTGTAGATCTGAATGGATGGAACAGTACTGCAACGAATATATGTTGCCTTTGAACTGACCAAACAAAAGTTATTTATAATGTCATAACCTTACGCGGGTATGGTCAAGGGTTGAAAGGAATTGCAATTAGGTTAGGGTCAAGGACTCAAGGTGACAAAAAAGTAATGATCACAATTACATCACCATACATTGTTAGTTTCCTGCCTCATTTAAGGGATGTCCCTTCATTAAAAATATGTTTTTTGTATCTTGAAGGCCGACAAGATGGCCGCGATGAACGGCTAAATCCAAGATGGCCGCCCTTTCACGAGCCTAACGATTAAACACGTTTAACTTTGGAAGCAAATATTGAAGGAAGGCATTTGAGTTATCTTTACTAAGATTGGATTGCCCTTTCGTTTGGTAATACTTTTTGTCTATGCCCGAATAAAAATATTGAAGTTATGTCAAAGTTATAGGTCAAGATTGGCCAAATATGTGAAGAAGAAGGAAGGTTTATATCTCATTCAAGTGAATACTCCGCATAGAAAATATGTTTTTGTATCACGAGGGCCGACAAGATGGCCACGCTGAAAGTTAAAACCCAAGATGGCCGCCATTCCACGAGACTCCACCGTCATCCAAAACTTCGAGTGTTGAATGGCGGCCATCTTGGATTTTAAATTACAGCGCGGCCATCTTGTCGGCCCTCGTGATACAAAAACATATTTTCTGTGCAGAGTATTCACTTGAATGATATATAAACCCAACAATTGTGCATGTGTCATGGTGTCTTCACATATTCGGCCAATCTTAACCTATAACTTTGATACAACTTCAATGTGTTAATTCTGGCATTTATAAAAGTATTACCAAACGAAAGGAAAACCCAATTTTAGTTGGAAATGATAACTCAATGCCTTTCTATAATAAAAATTAGTCTCGTTGAGTGTCGGCCATCTTTGTTTTGACTTTCCGTCACATCCAGATTTTAACTTAGAGGCATAATATAATAATATGCTAGAAATGTCATTCCTTTCTCACGAAGTGCACAAATTTGTATTTATTTTTTATTATTAATATTTGCATTTATTTGTACATTTGACATGTAAGATTAAAAATAAATGCGAGAATGACAGAAAGACATCTTCCCCATAGCACGTGAGTACCTGTCACCCTCTTTATTTTTTATTTTTTTAAATTGCTCTACTACTAACAATAATAATAAAACAAAAACATAAATATAACATAATAAAATCAACTCTTTAGTCTAGTCACACAATCGCTGAAACATTAAAATGGCTAAACTCCCAACGTCGACACCGACGCCATCGACGAGCGAATAGTGGGCTTTGAGAGGACGGCTCCCTCGCCGATGATTCCAGCATCGCCAAGGCTACTTTGGAGCAACTTTATACCAATCGTTTTAAAATAATACCGTAGGCCTACCTGTGTAGTGTAGTGCACAATACACAGATAACGCAATGTCCAGAGAACCGTGTAGTATTGTTTCAGATGATACAAACTTCAGCCTGGTGCAAAGGAATCAGGGTTGCAGAAGCCAAGGGAGTAAAGAGCCAGGGCCACCTCTGACGTCAGCACCCCTGTGCCGTGTTTCAGAGACCGCTGACAAACCCCTGGTGTTGACGTTTATGATCCACGTCCTGGTGTTTCAGAGACCGCTGACAAACCCCTGGTGTTGACGTTTATGATCCACGTCCTGGTGTTTCAGAGACCGCTGACAAACCCCTGGTGTTGACGTTTATGATCCACGTCCTGGACATCCTAGACATCGAGGAGGCGAAGAACGTGAGTACATGCGCACTCTGGGTTGAGAAGTGTGTGAATTAATTAATTAAATGTTTTAAAATGTGTATGAATGAGTAATATTTCTTAAACTTTTCCAAAACCGACTTATTAGTGAATTTATTTTAAGAAGTATTAAGTTTTATAAATTAGGTATGCTTGAAAAACTAAAAGGATTCCATTTTGGAAACTACAACCTTAGTAAAACAAATCACATTTCCCACCGAAAATCAGTTATATGACTAAGAGGGTTAATACGAATTTATATTATTTATTTATTTATTTATTTATTTATTTATTGTATGGATCTCCGAAGTCAGACTGAGGTAGGTAGCTGGACTAGAATATATTTTATTTTGTACCATGAGAATGAAATGAACATTGATAATTCATTATTTTTTAATATACATGTCCAACAGCACTTGTAAAATCAAAAATGAACAAAGATATTAAAAATGTTACTGTGGCATATGACATTTTGTTGTCCCCGCCATACTCAGGATGGCAGTGTGTTATGTTACAAGTTTGTACATGTCATACAGGGCGGTGGATTCGAGCACCATCTTGGATGCAGGTCATGACAATGGTGATACCCTAGTTTGTCTTCATTAAATACTTCCTACAATAATATGTGTTATGATTGCATACATTACATATACGTTGAATTTAAACAAACATTTTGTTAGCTCTGTCATTCCTTTGTATGAGTATTTTCTGTAGGAAACCTCCCCACCCCACAGACAGTGTATGAAGTATGTTCCTCTTCAGACTGTCTGAGAGAAGTGTGTAGGGATAAACGAGTTTGATGGAATATGGATGTAATAAAAAGGAATAAGGAAATCATTGTGTATTAATAGTCAGGTATCAGAGGAAATAACGCAAGTCTTTCGTTCCTATTTGCTCTCGTCATGCGGTGACAATACAGCATAGTGTTCCTCGCAGTGATGTCTTGTTTGCAACCCTGTTAGCGCTATATGTGTATCATTGATTACTTAATTATTATTATTGATTCCTAACGGTTGCATGTTGATCGAATAATGAGGCAATCATTTGATCTGGCGATTACACTAGCGTGCTAACTAGCCATTAAGCATAGATACTGCATAAACACAAGTTTGTGTTACAAGCGTTCTACACTAGTTGGATACATGACCTTATGACGCATAGGGAACAATCTCATAGTCTGCTATTCAACCAAGTTCATCATCATCTATCACAGTTTCCTGCTTCTGCCAGGGTCAACTGGGTTTTGCAAGCGAATTTTTCTACATCCATTTTATCCTCCCACAATCGTATCTATTCTACAAACTTCCAGCTCTCCCCTCTCCAATCCACTATACATTACAGAATGAGACAGGAAAGCAGGCCTTTGTGGTCCATCCACCTTAGTGATCCTGTCCCATTCTTATACTTGAATAAAATAACAAAGTAACATAAAATTCTATTTTAAAATGATATATTTATAATGATTTATTATGGAAATGTTGACTAGATGATACAGGCTATTAATATGATATGAGCCGGTATCAAGATCCATTATTCTTAGCAGTGGTCGTCAACTCTAGGCCAATCAGGCAACCATTTGTCATCTGAAGTGATCTTGAATGGACCTTTTAAACGCCTTATCAGAGATCCGTGACTCACGGATGTCCAAAGGCAGGGAATTCCAAACACTGGCAGGTCTCAGGTCTTTGGTAAGCCAGTGTTCGCGCAAAAGGAGGGCGCAGAAGCACTCCAATCTTGGCACCCCTACCCAAGCTAACATACCGATTGTCCAGCTGAAGACGCTTCAAAGGGTCAACATCTACTTGTTTGCATAATCCCATTGCACAGTGGCGTAACTACGGGGGGGGGCGAGGGGGGCGACCGGCCTCCCAAATTTAGTCAGAAGGGGGCGAGGGGGGGGCAATTTTTGGCGAGGTTTCTGTAAACTGACAATAAAACTATCAATCTTCACAATTTTATAAATTATCGACGAAACTAAGCTAAAATCTAGTAAAAATAAACACCATTTGCAATGTTAAAAAGCGAAATTTTTCTGGGGCTAAGCGCCCCAAACCCCAGTGGTGGTTTTTACGGAATTTGGGGAAATTTTGGATTTTGAATTAAATCTACATTTTGAGTTAAAGTAAAATTCTAGGTACACACCAAAACAAGATTTTTTTCTGTTTTTTTTATATTTTGGATTTTGTGTATCTCAAATATCTGCTATTCTAGAGATACATAAATTTCCGGGAAAAACAAAAAAATTGTTTTAAGCTGTTTTTTTAGATGTCTTTTTTCAATCTTCTCCAAAAAGGAACCATTCGTACCATTGGCATGGGGAAAAAAATTATTTATTTTTTATCCCCCCAAAAAAATCAAAGAATAGGGGTAAATTGAAAACCCCCATTGTTTACCCGCATTTAAATTTAAAAATTTGATGTCCTCGTACGGGAACGTGGGGTCTGTGATGTATTTTTTTCACTCGCGCAAGTACTTAGCTAATGTGGGAGTTACAAGCACGCTTGTTACTTTGGAGAATCATCGGTAAAGTCTAAAAATAATGGTAAAACGCATTTAACAACGATTGCTCTCAGTAACACGCAAATGACAGTGCTCCATATAGCCGATATCTTTGGTGTATTCGGCACTACGAAAATAACGATATTAAGTGAGAAAAATCAAACTACCTTGAACACAATGTTCTCGGAGGTTGTGCCCGCTACCCAAACTTCCATGATGTAGTCTACTTGTTAAAGCTTCCGACCTATCAATTGCACACCTGCAGTGGTGTCATGCGAGTATACGGCGTAAACACAAAAAGCAATATATACCTTTCAGTAAACCTAAAACAAAATACAAATGAGGGTATAGGGTATACGCTGTATATGGTGCATATTATTATACTCTCTTAGAACAAATGAGGAAATCCAATGTCAAGTCAAAGCACATAATCTAATTTTGCAATAACACCAACCATCAGTAACAAAATGCAAACAATAGTATCAAAAACAGTAACAACATTATTTAAAAAAACATGCCTAAAACTTGTTAAAATCCTTCAATAACATTCTTAGAATCGGAAAGCGCCCCGGACCCGCACTAGCTAAAGGGCCTTCCCCCCAGACCCCTCATTGTACTTAAATAGGAAAACGCTCAGTTGGACGCGTTGATAAGCGAGCACGTGCTATATAATTTGTTGATGGTCCAAATTTCAACCTGATCTGTATCTTCGTGCAACCGCTATCATGAGCCAAAAAAGCTCTAGCTTCGTGCGACTTTTCGTTGCCATGGTAACGTTACTTTTGTTAAAATGTAATTTCCATCTACACTACTTATAGGATCAAAATAAAATTAACATATTCGTGACCGGACGGACATTCTAAATGATTTGGCCACCTCAGATTTTGTCGCCGTTTAGTTTATTTTTTTTAACTTTCGATTAACTATAATGGAACTTTATAACTTTTTGAACGATTTTGCCACAAAACTAATGGCATTCAATCCAGATCGAAGCTTGCGGATGGTCCAAATTTCAACTCGATCCGAACCTCCGTTCGACCGCTATCATGAGCCAAAAAAGCTGCGCGACTTTCCGTTGCCATGGTAACGGTACTTTGTTAAATGTAATTTCCATCTACACTACTTATCGGATCAAAATAAAATCAACATATTCGTGACCGCGGACGGACATTCAAATGATTTGACCACCTCAGATTTTGTCGACGTTTAGTTTGAAAAAAAAAACTTTCGATTACTTTAATGTAACTTTTTGAACGATTTTGCCACAAAACTAATGGCATTCAATCAAGATCGAAGCTTGCGGATGGTCCAAATTTCAACTCGATCCGAACCTCCGTTCGGCCGCTATCATGAGCAAAAAAGCAGCGCGACTTCCCGTTGCCATAGTAACGGTACTTTGTTATAATGTAATTTCCATCTACACTTCTTATCGGATCAAAATAAAATTAACATATTCGTGACCGGACGGACATTCTAAATGATTTGGCCACCTCAGATTTTGTCGCCGTTTAGTTTGAAAAAAACTTTCGATTAACTTTAATGTAACTTTTTAACTTTTTGAACGATTTTGCCACAAAACTAATGGCATTCAATCGAGAACGAAGCTTGCGGATGGTCCAAATTTCAACTCGATCCGAGCCTCCGTTCGAACGTTATGGCGAGACATCAAAAAAACAAAAAAACAAGACAAAACAAAATCTGTGACTGATTTTTCCGGCAGAGTCAAATGGAAACGCTCGCACATAAAAATGTTTGATGACACCACTGCACACCTAATAATGAGTTGAAAAGCCACCACGGCCAGACCCGCACTAGTTGGGGGGGGGGGTCCCCCAGACCCCCATTGTACCAGGATACATAGGTAATGAATGTTTGTGGTTAAAAAAATGTTCGACCCCCCCAAAAACCAGGGGCTAGTTACGCCACTGCCATTGCAATTAGAAGAGTATCACAACATTATAAAAGCAACAGATTTGGCACAATTGTTACAAAGACCGTTTAAAGCAATTAAGTCCGAGGTAACGGATCATTTTCCCCAGAGGATTTAGTATGGCCGCCATTTTCCGAAATGGCCGTCATAAATACAGAATGTGCGCGATTCAACGCAAATAAATTACTAAGGAGTAAGGACTCATTTCCAACTAATTTGAGGTCGCTAAATATAGTTAAAATGTTGAAAACTTATTCGAAGCCTATTTGAACGTCATTTTTGAACAAAAAGTTCAAGTTTTGACTGTTTTGAAAATGGTAATAACGACTAGACCTTTCTGGCATAAAGTGGCACGAGCCACCAGAGGTGCCAAGCACGCCATCAAAAATCAGAAAAAATGTGCAGAACAATGCAGTGTCTGTAGGTGGTTGTCATTTCGATTTGTTTTTTATTTTCCAGGAAAACTAGAGCGTTTTTCAATAAATACGAATTCTAATAATAAATACTTAATGTTATAATTTTCTTAAGCATGATTATCGGTAAGGGTTATTAGTTTCACTTTTAATAGTTCTATGAGGCTAATAATAAACAATTACTATCAAAATTGTTTCATCTTGCGTGCAAGTGTACCTGATATTCGAATGATCTATCTTGTCAATCCGTATAGGAAGTTTCCATGGACATCACCGTCTGGCGGTCCTGGGTCGAGCCCCGGCTAGAGTTCCTCAACCCACCACCAGAGGGCTCGGTGTTTCACCGTAGCTGACGGGAAGTTGACTTGTTCTGGACTCCACTGATATCTACGTACGGGTGAGGTAACACCACGGTCTCCTGGGTCGAGCCACGCCTAGAGTTCCTCAAACCCACCACCATAGTGCTCGTGTTCACGCGCAGCTGAGACGAGGAGGTTGACTTGTTACTGGACTCCCACTGATATCTACGTACTGGTGAGTACACACACGGGTTCTCCGGTCCCCATCCCCGGCTAGAGTTCCTCAACCCACCAGTCCCCGAGGGCCTCGGTGTTCCCGGTAGCTGACGAGGAGGTTGACTGTGTTCCTGCCTCCCACTGATATCTACGTACTGGTGAGTAGGCACAACACGGGGTCTCAGGGGGCTGGGTCCCGCCCCGGCTAGAGTTCCTCAACCCACCACCAATAGGGCTCGAGTGTTCACCGTAAGCTGACGAGGAGGGTTGACTTGTTCCTGGACAGTCCCCCACTGTATCTACGTACTAACGTTACTGGTGAGTACACCACGGTTCCTCCTGGGTCGAGCCCCGGCTAGATAGGGGTTCCTCAACCCCCCACCAGAGGCTCGGATGTTCACCGTAGTCTGACGAAAGGAGGTTGACTTGTTACTGTACTCCCACTGATATCTACGTACTGGTGAGTACACCACGGTCTCCTGGGTCCCCGGCTAGAGTTCCTCAACCCGCCACCAGGGGCTCGGTGTTACACCGCTGTAGCTGACGGCGGAGGTTGACTTTTTTCTGGACTCCCACTGATATTCTAGCGGTAAACTGGTAAGTACACACCAAACGGTCCCTCCTTGGGTCCAGCCCCGGCTAGGAGTTTCCTCACCCCAAGATAACCACCAGAGAGCTCGGTGTTCACAGCGTAGCTTACGAGGTAGGTTGCCTTGTTCTGGACTCCACTGATACTACGTACCTGGTGTACACCACGTCTCCCTGGGTCCACCCAGCCCCGGCTAGAGTTCCCTCAACCCACCACAGAAGGGGCTCGGTGTTCAGCCGTAGCTGACGAGGGAGGTTGACCTTGTTTCGGGGAACTCCCACTGAGATCCGTAACTGGTGAGTACACCAACGGTCCTCGCCTGGGTCCATCCCCGGCTAGAGTTCCTTCAACCCAGACCACCAGAAGGCTCGGTGTTCACTCGTAGCTGACAGGAGTTTGACTTGTTTCTGGACTTCCACTGATATCTATCGTATGGTGAGTACACACAACGGGGTCTTGGAATTCCGTCCCTGGGTCCCCGGCTAGATTTCCTCAACCACCACCACCAGAGGGCTCGGATGTACACCTAGCTGACGAGTGAGGTTGACTTGTTCTGGACTCGCACTGACATCTACGTACTGGTGCAGTACACTCACGGTCTCCTGGATCGAGCCCCGGCTAAGGAAGTTCCTCAACCCACAGACCCACCATAAGGCTCGGTGTTCACGCGTAGCTGACGAGGATTGACTTGTTCCTGGACTCCCACTGATATCTACGTAACTGGTGGGATACACACACGGGTCTCCTGGGGTCGAGCCCGCGCTAGAAGTTTCCTCCAAGACACCACCACCATAGGGCTCGGTGTTCACCGTATGCTACGAGGAGGTTGACTTGTTTTTGTTTTTCTGGACTCCCACTGTATCTTCCTAACTGTGAGTTACACCACGGTCTCCTGGGTCCAGCCCCGGCTAGAGTTCCTCAACCCACCACCAGAGGGGTGGGTTTTCACCGTAGCTGACGAGGGGGTTTGACTTTTTTCGGACTCCCACGAATCTAGTATTGGTACTTACTGTCGTAATTGGTGTTGTTATTTTGGGCTTATTGATTAGGTTATTCGACTCGTAGCGCCCCCCATGGTGGCCAACATGTTAAAACACACATTTTCAAATTAAATAGTAACATTGCTCCTATCACATCTTTTTTTAAACAACACCCAAAGTAAAGTTGGGGGGAATTTCTTTATTCTAAGGAAAAAAATAAAACTTAAAAATTTAAATTCAATAAGCCAATAAAACTGAGAATGCTCTTAAAAAAGTTTTGGTGGGGTTTGGAAAAACAAAATGTTTAATAAAAAGTATTTCTAATGTTTTACAAACGCAATGCATCTTTGTTGTAATATATTTTTTCCCAAATATTTATTTAAAAGTTTTTCTTTTGTTTGTCTGCTTCATTTTATTACTTATTAGTTGTCCTCCTTGTAAATCATTTTTTTTAAATAAATAGGATTGCGTTAAATTAAAAGATTAAAAAAAAAATATTTTTCCCGGAGTAATTTTTAAAAATTCGTATCTCAGGGATATAATATAGGATAGATTGTTTTGTGTAGCAAGGTTGTTGTGTGGTGAAACGATCTAATTGTGTTTGTAAGTTTCCCAGTCGTTAAGGGGAATGCAAGGAATTTAGTCCTCAAACACTAAACAGCCCCGGGCATCCCCTTTAAATTTTTCCTACTTTAAATACCTACTTTGACACTTGAAAAGGGGGATGCATTATTGGACCCTGGGAGGTTATGTGATGTATGATGTAATAGGGAACCTAAGTGGGCGTTGTCCGGTTCTCTCCCGTCAGCGAGGTATAGGCGATTAACCCGTGCTAAATGTTTCGTAAGCGATAGCGCGAGAACCCGACCACGGACCGGAATTATATTCATACTGTAAGAAACTATAATCTTTCCTCTTTGCGTGGATATACATAACTCTGCTCTATCACAAATATTAATGACATTTGTTTTGAGTTGAAGTGAACTCTACATTTACACTGTTGCCAAACCTTCCAAACTGCTCATGAAAAAGCACTTAAATCATTTTGTCCGTGGCATCAGCATAACATTTGATATCCGACTTGCTTTGTGGCTACTGTGAGGTCACTGGGTTGTACTAGATTATACATTACTAATAAAATATCCTTTAATGTGCCAACAAAATCTTGAATGCGAAGTACATTTAGCAACCATGGACAGGCGCGTGGTATGCGAGGATGCCACAGCTGCACACAACGTGGCTGCGTCTCGCTTAGGTTGCCGCTTAGTCCTTTGCATAATGGGAATGTGGGTATAAAATTTGGGGCAAAGGTTGACCTATATCACTAGAAAGGTCTTGAAGAGCCGATTTCGAATATCCATGATAGACCAGCGGCAGCGGCAGCTTTCTACCCAAAATTCAAGGTTAAGGGTCAAATTAACACTATTTTGATAAATTAATTTTTCATTGTTGCGATTTTTTTCTTTTTTCTTTTAATAGATTTAAGAATAAGATACATTGTAAAAAATCATGAAATATAGTAAAATTTAATATTTGACCTTTTATGACCCAAAATTAGGACACAATTGCCAATTTTGTACAATATTGCATTTTCTTCTACATTTTGGTGACGTTTCATGTTCACATCAATTTTCATCACATGCAATAGTATCACACACATGTATTTGGGTGTAAGATCTGATTAAAAGCATGGCCAAGGTCATTGGGTCAGTCGTGGAAAGGTCAAATATGCATGAAAATGTCGAAAATATCGAGTGGGTACTCTAAAGAAAGGAATTTTCAGTTAGATTGCTACGACAAATGTGATATTGTTTAAAATAGTAATATATCAACGTTAACCTTCAAACTAGATAGTTTGATTTTGACATTTGAACTTTTATGACCCAAAACTTTGTCACAAAATTTTTTATTTAAAAAATGTTACAATTTCTCAGATGTTTTGCTTACTATTCATGTTCACATTCATTTTTATGAAATACATTAGTATCTCACACATGTCTTTTGGTGTGTGCTCGATCATAAGCATGCCAAGATTAATTGTAATGACAACGGACAGAGTAGAAGAAATCACATGATTCACTAATATTTTATGCATTAAGAAGCTGTCCCAGAGCGCACGCATAAGGACCCCAAATAACCCATCCATGTTAGTAGCTTTCAAGTTCCCACTGACACCACTCTGATAGTTGCCGTATTGACCTGCGTAATACAGCTAGGCATTGAAACACGTCACGATAGAGCTGCTTGATTAGATTAAAGATGCGATGCGTCATCAATATTTGTACGCGTAAAGTTTGCAGACAAATGCTTCAATTTTGTTTAGGACTTCTTGTCTAAGTGTCCAATCATGGCCCAGTTGACTTAAATGTTCACTTAAGTCAATGTTCTTGCGAAGCGTTTTAAAAGCCAGCTTTTTTCCACGACCAGTAAATGAACTGACAGTATCACAGCCTGTCAAAGCATGGAGTCCCGGCAGAGCTCTGCACATATCTCGTCCAAGAGAGCTCGCAATTTTGGTAACATCAGTATAATGTGTTCTGTTCTTTGTCCCTCTCTTTAAGAACATGGCGATATCAATCTCAAATGAAGCCCAGAGACATAAAACTAGCACGTCCGTGTCAGAAGATGTAATGCTTGCTGACTTGTAGCCTTGTAGTGATGCATGCTTAGCATGTAGCAGCATTCGAGTGTCGGCTTCTTCTTGTGAAGAATTTAGTTCCGGACAAGGTTGCCAGCTGATGGAGGCTATCTCCACGCAAGACTCTTCACAAGTAACGTATAGGACTCTGGCACCGAGTTTCTGTCTCTTCTCCTCGGATTTCCAATCTTCAGAAACAAAATCGATTAGCTTAGTTTTGTTATGAGAGCTTTGTAGAAATCCTCTCCAGTCACGAATGCAGTGCCCAGCGGTGACATCTTGAACTTCGAGAATTCGGGTGTTACTCCTCCGAAGTCGTTCCAAGTTTTTGATGAAGACTCTCTATTAACATCAAAGACAATGTCGATGCGGGTGCAACCCTCTGCTTCTCGAAACGCTGATGCCAGCAGAGTGGTGGAAATCAGTCCAAATGTCCTGTTATTTTGGTTCAAATTTTGTACCAAGCTCATTCCGTCGATAATGCACATTTTTGGTGATTCAAACAGCAAGTTCTTCTCAAGTTCGATTCCCAAAGCTGATTTGTTAGTCTTTCTAACTGTACCATCCGGAGAGGCCAAAGAAAATGGGAGGGGACCCAAAGGGTGTTGCGAGAACATCTTCCATTTTCAGTTTTACGACATTCAGCGATCATCAACATCCTCCCGAAAAGTTTCTTGTCTGCTTTTATGATTACTTCTCTGCCAGCTTTGGAAGTTTTTAGCTTAGTTCGCATCGTAGAAAACGTACCCAAAGACTGTCGGGGAATCGGCTGATAGAATGATTGAGGTAATGAATTTTCTTCTAGTCGCGTTTCCTTGAATGATTTGTATGCAATCTCGCCTTTCTCCTGGCTATCAGTAGATCTTGTTATTACCTTTGGTGACGCCTTCGTGCCCGTTGATAAACTCACGAAGCTTATGTCTGATGATTGGAATGGATTAATCCATTCATCAGTAAGCAAATCGCATACGTTGGTTACATCGTCATGGTCTGCAGTGATTCTAGACTTTTGTAAATCAGGGTGAAGAACGCTTGTTGATTTACTTGAACATACGTCCCGGAGTTGTCGAAGACATGCCGATCTATATTCAGCAGAAAGGTAATGTTTTTGAAGCGCCTGAGGCTTCAGGCTGAATCCCTTGGTTCCACCAGCAGTTTGAGTATCCTTGTTGATCGTTTCTTCAATAGTTTGATCAACCGGAATCCTAGAAAAGGGATTAGAGTCCCCAAGTTGTACTGAGAATCCACCTTTTTTAAAGTACTCAAAAATCTCTGGGTGGTCTTCTGGCAAGCGTAACATGTCATGGTAATAGACAGGAAGGTACCTAGCATAGTTGACTTTGTCATACGCAAAACAATATGGAATTACTTCACGAATTGCAGACAAATGCATCGTCCAATTACCTTCTCGGGTACTTCTGAGCAATCGCAACAACACCCCGACCATATCTAGGTATGAAGTCCAGAATGCCGACAGAGCGTGGTTTCCACGTCTAAGAAAGTCCAGATATTCTTCGAACAATTCGAAGTTCTTCTGCAGGGATTCTTCTTGGAGAAAACTTTGAAACGTTTCCTCTGTTAGCATAGTCTCATTAACGAGGTTTCTTCCTGCTTCGTCCAAGTAGTCCACGACAGACGGCATCGGTAAATGACGAGAAGGGAGCCACTCAAGAAATGCTTTATATGCAAGTCGGTGAAGTGCTTCGTAGACAGTTTTGTGCAAACGTACTGCTCTGTTATATTGTTTGCCATGCAAAACGCCATCAATGGATCCGGCAGCGATAGCTCCAGACTCTACGGCAATATCTTTTAATCCTGCATCGCCGAAACGTTTGCCTAATATCGACAGGTACATGCATATTGTGTGGAATATGCCAAGACGTATGACAATTCCTTGCATCGCTGTTGTTGACGTACTTTTCCAGAGAATCTCAGCAGCTTTGCAATGCGTTTCAATGCCAATGCATAAAATGTTAGTGAATCATGCGATTTCTTCTACTCTGTTCGCTGTCATTACAATTATCGAATTACATTTCGGTTTGATCAGCAAATCCATCATAATAATATCGACACTGGTGTAATATAAATGCTATAAAATAACCGAAAAGGACAAAGAGATCTCCGTTGTGATAACATCGAATCATGACTCGTGACCCACTCGATATTTTCGACCTTTTTCAAGCATATTTGACATTTTCACGACTGACCAAATAATCTTGGCAATGCTTATTTATAATCAGAGCACACACCAAAAGACATGTGTGAGATACTTATGTATTTCATAAAAATGAATGTGAAGTAGTAAATCAAAATGTATGAGAAATTGTATTTTTTTTTAATTAACAATTTGGTGACAAAGTTTTGCGTAATAAAAGTTCAAATGTCAATCAAACATCTAGTTTGAAGGTTAACGTTGATATATTACTGTTTAAAACAATATCACATTTGTCGTAGCAATCTAACTGAAAATTCCTTTCTTTAGAGTACCCACTCGATATTTTCGACATTTTCATGCATATTTGACCTTTCCACGACTGACCCAATGACCTTGGCCATGCTTTTAATCAGATCTTACACCCAAATACATGTGTGTGATACTTTTGCATGTGATAAAATGGATGTGAACATGAAACGTCACCAAAATGTAGAAGAAAATGCAATATTGTACAAAATTGGCAATTGTGTCCTAATTTTGGGTCATAAAAGGTCAAATATTAAATTTTACTATATTTCATGATTTTTGACAATTTATCTTATTCTTAAATCTATTAAAAGAGAAAAGAAAAAAATCACAACAATGAAAAATTAATTTATCAAAAATAGTGTTAATTTGACCCTTAACCTTGAATTTTGGGTAGAAAGCTGCCGCTGCCGCTGGTCTATCATGGATATTCGAAATCGGCTCTTCAAGACCTTTCTAGTGATATAGGTCAACCTTTGCCCCAAATTTTATACCCACATTCCCATTATGCAAAGGACTAGCTCAGTCAGAGTACATTTGCGACAGCGCGCAAACATGGGTCCATTTAACTCATAATTGGATGAGCGAGCGAGCGAAGAGAGCGGAAGCGAAGACTTCAATTTCACTGACCCCCCAAAAAATTTAGCTCGGGTGTTTTTTTTTTTTTTTTGTTTTTTTGTTTTTTTTTTTGTTTTTCCGTCTGTTTGTTCGCTCGATTCCGGGCAAACGGCATACGCGATCTTGATGAAAATTTGACCGGACCTTCGTTTCTCTGAACTTAGAGGTGGATTGTTTTTGGGTACAATCGAAGAAATATTTCTCATAAATATCGTACTTTTACGATTTTTTTCGATTTTTAGTGCGATATTTTCGTGACATTTGGGCCGATTCTGACCAAACTGGTGGGGCTAGAACGTTCATATTTCACATGGACATTAAGATTATGGTGATGTAGTACCTTTTGAAAGAAAAAGTTGAAAAAAGTTAGCTAGAATCTATAGAAATAAAGGTTTTAATATTAGTTTTTCAATTTTTAGTGCGATATTTTCGTCACATTTGGGCCGATTCTGACCAAACGGGTAGGGCTACAACGTTCAGATTTCACATGGACATTAAGGTTATGGTGATGAAGTACCTTTTGAAAGAAAAAGTTGAAAAAATTAGTCAGAATCTACAGAAATAAAGGTTTTAATATGAGTTTTTTGAAGTTTATAATACCAATTAACAAATAACAATAGAAACTTGACAACAATCACCTCCACAATGCATTCAAAAAGCACTTGCAAAGGAAAAGTGCAAACAAACGCACAAAACGCAAAAAAAAAACGCTCATCCATCAACGCGGCGGGACTTTAGCGTTTTCCTAGTAGTTTGAATTTAGGAAGCGTCATCGAGCAAAGTAGAATGCCATCATCTTCTTCACAGAATTATGCATCTTGTGATGTTATTGGTTTAGATTTCTTTTGCGCGAGTCAAAAGATACGGCGAGTTACATTTTCGTACCATGCTAATTCTTATGGGCGCTGAGACCAGAGAGAACCAATTTCCTTCCCGCCTTCAAAACTTAGGTTCCCTATATGTGTTTCTAGTATAATGACTGAGTGATGCTGTGGGTTGCAGGGGATGCGAGACCTGGGATTTGGAACAAAAGTCCAGAACCTACGATACATGATGCTGTCAGCTGACAAGACGGTGCAGCTTATGATTAGGTATGTTCTCTCTCTCTCTCTCTCTCTCTCTCTCTCTCTCTCTCTCTCTCTCTACATAATGTTAAGAATTTAGGACTCTATATGACTGACAATCTTTCTTGGACTGAACATATTAAACATGTTTGTCAAAAGACTTACGCCTCGCTACATTCATTAAATAGACTTAAGAACTTTCTTCCAACTAAACTCAAAAGAATGCTTGTACAATCCCTCATATTTCCTCACTTTGACTACTGCGACGTTATTTATAATGACTTGACTGAAGACTTATCTATTCGACTTCAACGGGCTCAAAATTCATGCGTACGTTTTATTATTGGATGAGCGAGCGAGCGTAGCGAGCGGAAGCGAAGACTTCAATTTCACTGACCCCCCAAAAAATTTAGCTCGGGGGTTTTTTTTTTTGTTTTGTTTTTTTGTTTTTTTTTTTGTTTTTCCGTCTGTTTGTTCGCTCGATTCCGGGCAAACGGCATACGCGATCTTGATGAAAATTTGACCGGACCTTCGTTTTCTCTGAACTTAGAGGTGTATTGTTTTTGGGTACAATCGAAGAAATATTTCTCATAAATATCGTACTTTTACGATTTTTTTCGATTTTTAGTGCGATATTTTCGTGACATTTGGGCCGATTCTGACCAAACTGGTGGGGCTAGAACGTTCATATTTCACATGGACATTAAGATTATGGTGATGTAGTACCTTTTGAAAGAAAAAGTTGAAAAAGTTAGCTAGAATCTATAGAAATAAAGGTTTTAATATTAGTTTTTCAATTTTTAGTGCGATATTTTCGTCACATTTGGGCCGATTCTGACCAAACGGGTAGGGCTACAACGTTCAGATTTCACATGGACATTAAGGTTATGGTGATGTAGTACCTTTTGAAAGAAAAAGTTGAAAAAATTAGTCAGAATCTACAGAAATAAAGGTTTTAATATGAGTTTTTTGAAGTTTATAATACCAATTAACAAATAACAATAGAAACTTGACAACAATCACCTCCACAATGCATTCAAAAAGCACTTGCAAAGGAAAAGTGCAAACAAACGCACAAAACGCAAAAAAAAACGCTCATCCATCAACGCGGCGGGACTTTAGCGTTTTCCTAGTGGGTATTAAAAAATCTGATCATGTAACTCAAAGTTACAAAGATCTTCAATGGCTTCGCCTAAATGATCGACGTAACCTCCACTCTGTCTGTCTCGTTCATCGCGTATTATCAACTTCTTTACCGTCTTATCTTGCTACCAACTTCACGTACCTCCATTCAAATCATCTCTTTAACACTAGATCAAGGGCAGGTACTCAACTCATTTTCCCCGTTCACAGGACAAACTTACTCGATAATTCATTTACTATCAGTGCAATAAGAACTTGGAACGCTCTACCTTCAAACATCAGGGACACCCATATCAATAGTTACAATATCTTTAGGAGTAAAATTCATGAACTTTATTTCAAAAAATGCCATGGGAATACTGACAAATAACAACATGCACAATATGTTTAAACTCACAATAATAAGCTTTTTCTTGATTTTAACTTCTGTAGACAATTCACTTAATAATTATGGTATGAATGATAGTATAAATGTGTAATATGTATAGTTTATGCGCTTTAAAAATGTAAATTAATGTTATTTTATCAAATATTTTATTGTAAATTCAAAACTGTTATTAACAAATTAGAAATCTGAAAATGTATTTAAATTAAAGGTTGGATGGAAGAAAAGGTTTAGCTGGCCTTAATCCCGCCTGGAAAATAAAGACGATTATCTATCTATCTATCTATCTATCTATCTCTCTCTCTCTCTCTCTCTCTCTTGACTTGACCGAGGACCTGGCTATTCGTCTCCAAAGGGCACAAAATTCCTGTGTACGATTTATATTAGGAATAAGAAAATCTGACCATATAACCCCGGGTTTTAAGACGCTTGGTTGGGCTAGATTAAAGGATCGTAGAAACCTTCACTCCGTATGCCTAGTTCACAAACTACTTTCAACATCGTCACCGTCTTATCTCGCCTCTAACTTTCAATTCCTTCACTCAAACCACATGTTTAATACCAGGTCTAGGTCCGGTACACAACTCTCATTTCCCATACACAGAACTAATCTCCTTGACCACTCATTCAAAATCCACGCTATTCGAACTTGGAATGCTCTTCCGTCTGAAATCAGAGACAAATATATAAATAACTTCTATGCTTTTAAAAGTGCCACTACTTCCTATTATTCAAATTCTTAACTGTACAAACAATAAGTGATATCAAAACACCCAAACAACCCAAATAATGAAAATAAATTACGTATTAATATGCTCGGTTACCTGTGTTACTCTATTTACTTTACGAGGACGCCTTCTTTGTTACTGTAATGAAACTGTATGAAAGCGATGGATGAATGCGGAGAATGAAATGATAGCTAAATTGTGTAAATTGTTTATCATAATTTCAAATGTTTATGTTTTTAGTTAATTATGTGTAATTTTCATTTGGCCAATTACTTTGTGTTCAAATTATCTATAATTTTCATAAGCCTTCATTATCATTTGTATTATTATTATTAGTTGTATTAGGTTGGATGGAAGATAAGGCTTCACTAGCCTTAATCCCGCCTTACAATAAAGACCCTTATCTATCTATCTATCTCTCTCTCTCTCTCTCTCTCTCTCTCTCTCTTTCTCTCGGAAGGTGCCACTTATGATAAGGTTTAATTGAGTATGTGAAAACCAATCCAGAAATTAAAGAATCCATTTGGATTGATTCGCATTTTATAAATTACATCTACGGGAGTGTTTCCCGATAAAAATTAATTGATAAAAGAACGCTCACACATGCATGGTCAGTTTAAGGGAATAGATTAGTTTTAGAGTGTTCCAATATATTCAGATCTACAATGCGTAGGTTGATTAGGGGTAAAACACACGACCGACAATCGGAAGATCTGGGTTATCCCGGCTGCAAGATTTATTTAGTTTCTGGATTGATTCCCATTGATTCCCATGAATCAATTTCACCTATTTTTAGTTTCCCGATTTATGAGATTGAGAAATATTACTCTCTGTTATGCAATGTACACAAATACATATTTACGAGACATGAGATATTTTCTTGAACGAAAACTAAATAATTAAATAATAAAAGATATTTAGTGCATATTATGTGGTTGCCGACCACTGGTATAGTCCGGGGTCTATCCGCAAATTTGAGGCTGAACCTAGGACAAATTGCAACAAAAGCGAATTTGGTATCATTGGATTCAGGAAAAAACGAAATAACCAGTAAAGAATCCCTTAAAATCCCCATAGGGTGGATGGGTCTAATCACCCCCTAAATGAAAATGTAATAAAATGGAATTTAAAAAAAACTTATTTTTGAAATCTAGTAACCATGGTATTAATCAAAGCTTATTTAAGGGTCTTTCGAATAAAAAATATTTTAATTGATTAAAATTAATTTTGTGGCCAGCAGAGGTCAATGAAAGTCAAATTTTGTACTTGTTCAATATAATTTGGTAAACGTTATTCTATTAGCAAAATAATGTTTGATGATTGTCTCATTGTTGTAAATGATTAGGAAATAGGCCACACTTGATAACGTAAAAGTCAATCATGGCAGAAAAAGGTTACTTTTACAAACTGTAGAACAATGTACCTACCAGTAGGGCAAAAATCTGTTTACTTACGTTTAGGCGCACTCAAATCATGTTAATCCCTTGATTTAAATACTTGATTAAAATCTTAAGTAAGGATATTCAAGTTTGCGTTTTGATCCAGGTACGTCTTAAATTATAGTCTCGATGCGTAGTTCGTGAGAAATCTCTATCGGTGAATTATATTATTGCGAAACATGATTTTTGTGCGCCTAATCGTAAGTTAACAGATTTTTGACTTACATACTCGTAGGATCATTGCCCTACAGATTGTAATAATAGCCTTTTTCTGCCATTATTGACTTATACCTTTCAAGTATGGAATATTTACTGATTATTTACAACAATGAGACAATTATCAAACATTATTGTGCCAATAGAATAACGTTTACCAAATCATATTGAAAACAATACCAAAATTTGACCTTCATTGACCTCTGCTGGCCAGTGGACACAAAATTAATTTTAATCAATTAAAATATTTTATATTCGAAAGACCCTTAAATAAGCATTGATTACATACTATGGTTGCTAGGTTTCAAAAAAGTTTTTTTTTAAATTCCATTTTATTCCATTTTCATTTACGGGATGATTAGACCCATCCACCCTATGGGGATTTTTGGGGATTGTGTAAGGGTCATTTAGTTTTTTTCCTGAATCCAATGATACCAAATTCGCTTCTGTTCAATTTGTCCTAGGTAAACTTGGATATACCCCGGACTAGTAAGCGAATCTTAATTTAGGGACCGGAATCATTGCTGAGATCACTTCGATTTACATAGTAATATGTATACGCTCTATGACTATGTTCCACGAATGTTTTTTTTTATTCTGATTTTTGACAACCCTCACATTCGTTTGAGTTGGATCGTCTTACAGATAAATTTCCTCTATTCGTTTTTCTTATTTGATGTTTTTCGTTTTTAATAATATTGTCCTTTCTTTTCCATTTTCTCGGCTTCTTGTTGTTATTTATGATAAGTTCATTTTTAATCATACACTTATTAAAATACATATTTAATATGTCTTCATTAAATAATATAGTACTGTACATTATTGTTGTAATATACTTACTTATATTTATTGTAATCCTTTGCAAATCACTCTGCATAACTGAACTGGACAGACGTGAAATATATAAACATAAATATACGTACGTACCTAGTTATGCCGAGTGAAGAAGACATTGTTGATTTATTTCTCTACGTTTATTTATTTCCTTAAGAAACATCATTGTAATGAATGTCAGTATTACGAAATAAATGGGATAGATTTGAACAGAGATTTATTTCTAAGATATTCGTCAGCTCCCTAAACAAAGATAAGACACCTTATGTATCATTTGTTCCACAACATCTACATTAATTAATGACTGCCAACCTTTTAACAATAAATATTTTTACAAAGATTACAACCAAAATTATCAACAACAATGAGCAAAACTATCAAGAAAATAAAGTTAAGAAATATATTATACGCTTCAGTGAATGAATTATTATATAATGAATGAATCAGTGAAAAGTTGCAAGAAATAATTTTGTAAAAACATGCGAGCTTAGGGCAGATTTAAAAGTGACTAATGCGAGCGAATCAAAAGACGAGCATTCCATTCCCTAAAAGTCCTGTGTATGGGTCCAGATCAGTAGTACCGTACCTTGTAACATTCCACATAGAAATTGAAGTTCTACTTTCTTTCCTGTTACTTTCAAGCAATGGAATGTCTAAAGATGTACGTCTTTATTAGCACTGTCACTTTGAAATTTTGTATTTGCAGCTATAATGCGCGTTGCTCGCTCCAGTCTTGATTAGGCCTACAGAGCATCATCCACTTCAAAAGCTGTGAGATTATGTGAGATGAACTTGGATCCGAACAGCGTATGCGCGTTAGGTCTACACGTTTTCAAACACGAATCCGTGTATTATTTTATTTGGACCCAGATGTGTATCAAGCGTAAAGGCCGAGAGAGCTTCGGGATGTTTCTGACTCGAGTCCAGCGACAATCCTGACTCAAGGGTTTCCGAAGTTTTCTTCCCTCGTTAATGTAAATGTAAATTATTAAGTCCTCAGCCCTTTTATTTATTTTTTATTTAATTATTTATTTATTTAACATCTATCCAATTCAGTTAAAAAACTGATTTACTAAGGAGAACATTCCCATCACAGTACAAACTAAGAACAAAACTCTATATTGTGCACTTGAGAGGGGCATGCATTGCACCAGATTGCACCTCGGCAGGTTATTCACGAGAAATTATGAGACGAGGGAGCGAAGTGACTGAGTCTTACAATTCAAGAAAAATAAGACTTAGCCTGTTTGTAATTCGTCTGTGAGTTCGCTCCAGAACGGCCGAACGGCTTGACAGATTGCGCTGAAATTTTAACAGACATCCGGGACCAGTCCTCAGGATGAATATTGTGAGCAGAATCCTTTACGATTTAAGCTCACAATAAAATTAAAAATAAATTGAAAATAGGCTAAGAAAGTCACATTTAATTTCACGACAATGGATTTTGTTCTTAGAGAAATAATTTTTATCAATTCATGTTTGAATGTCACACGGTGACCAAAGTATACAAATCTCCACGCCCAAGGTTCCCCAAAATTCCGCTGAGAGATTGAGTAAACCTTGCAATGTTGACTCGTATAGTATTGTGTGAATTTCAAAACATGTTCTATTATTTTTAAATACAATCCAGAAAATTATAAAATCTATCTCGACCAGAGATTGAACCCAGGTCCCAAACATTTCGGGTTTAAAGGCGCCTTATTCAACTCGACTAGGAAAACGCCAGTGGTTGTTAGACGAGTGAGCGAGCTGGTAACATTTGCAATTGCATGTGAGATCATTGATATATTACGTATTATAAATGATTGGGTTTCGAGTTTAGTTGGTAAAAGGACGCGTCAATTGAATGACCATTATGCACATCTCTAGCATTGGGAGGCGCAACGGATAAGAGATCGCAGCACCGTCGCCGAGTTCAGTTGATCAACTCGGGCCACGTGCGTCGTTACGTTTGATTTACATGCGCGCAGTGGTGCCTCTCCAAAACTAAAATATTTCCCCGTAAAAGTGGTAAGATGACGTGAAAACAGTACACACGTGAATGATAAAGGACTAGTATAGGCGCTCCACGCTAAGAAAGCAGATGCGCGCGCTTTCGACGGGCCAATCAGAGATCGTTATTTTAAATTGGGGCCTGCTGAATGGCTACAATTCACCCGTTAAAAGCGCGCGCAACTGCTTTCTTAGCGTGGAGCGCCTATATATAATTATTTTACGTGTATTTACCATATTTTTCTTTAGGTGGAACGATAAATAAATCCATTTACATCCTGGTGCGCGGAGGGGCACTCGAGGTGCAGTAATTCATAATCGCCGCCTCATCCCTCGCGACCTCAAGCCAATTATTTTATTTTGTGAATTTCCAGAATACAATACAGTTTCTAAATACTGAAATAAGTAATTACTAAATAAATTTGAATATTACTTTCCTTTACAGCTCAATTATCGGATATAGATTTTATGGTGCACAATGGGCAATAATAATGGAGGTGCCGGAAACATGTGTATTAATTAAGCTTCATTTGACTCACACGAACATTGTGCATTTATAATATTGCACAATTGAAAAATGCATAGAACAAAAAATAAATTATTATCTCTGTTTTCAGACGAGAAAATAGTTTGACACTAATATTCAAATACTCCTTTTTACCCGTTTTTTTTGCGATTCCATAAATGTTATTTTATAAATCTTGCACCGGAAAGGAAGTGTTATCTTAATGAAGGTTCTTACAATTCTTGGCGAACATTTTATTAATTCCCCCATGTTCGACCAACATCTGTCAACCCCGAAGACGCGGTAATTTCCTAGCGGGGTCGTCGCCCCCCCCCCCCCCCCCCCCCCGTCTTATTTGTGCTTGCCAAACACATTTCCCCTCGTCTCGCGTGAAAACGACGCGGTAACGACGCGGATTTGATTTGTGCCTTGTTTTCTGAACGTGTTACAGGACCGATCTGATTATGAGATGTAAATTTGACTTCCAGTTCTACCCGCTCGACAGCCAGGTCTGCAAACTGGATTTCACCTCGCGTAAGTCACTCAGCAAGCTCTGTTTGCGTGCGGTGTTCGCGGGGGAGGGCGGGTTCGCATGACGCCTTCACAGCACTTCTTATGTTCTCATGCACATAACGGCAAAGTGTGTTCGCATGATGCCAGTAACGGCCACAATAACAGACACATTCACATGCGTTATAAGTAGTTCAATATTCACCGAGTGTATTCTATTTTTTGGGGTTTAATAAGCAGCTTATTGTTTACCGAATACAAATATGGTGTTGACTGTTGATCATTATTGTTGCTTAAGGGAATGCACTTGTCTATTCGGACCGATGAGTGGTCAGACCATGGAGTTATAATGGTCAGACCATGGAGTATAAAAAACTTACGCGAGAACTGCGTTCGAAAGTGTAAACGAGAACGGCCCTAATTTGACGTATGTATATTGCATTCCTCAATTTTCTGGCGCACCTAATTCATGTAACAATTGATGCATTGACGTCAAGTTATTTCTTTTATGGTTGGTAGCCTTATAAAATCAGCTCACTTTCTCTTAAGAATTCTCCTACCAGTTATCAACTCGTCGGTAAGCTTTCTTTCTGGAGAGCGCACCCCCCCCCCCCCCCCCCACTCCAGCACAACACAACAAAAACACACCGCAAGCGGGCTAATATTTCCGTAGTCAAAACTTCGTAACACGTGTCAGCTGGAGCCCGTGATCAGGGGGCGGTGGCGGGGGGGGGGGTATAAAACTCTGCGAGTCTAGCAAATTAAATATTTTAAACTACCTGTGAGGGCGTATATTAATAATAAAATAGGGGATACGCCATTAACAATCGGAAAATTCAATTTGACAACCCTTTGAACAAGTCCCAGTGTTTTCTTGTTTATGTTTTTTTAGTTGTTTGTATACCGGATAAACGGTACTCCGACCTTAATAGAACTTTAAGGGAACTCTTGGCAGCTCTAAACTTAGACCAATCACGTTTGTGGAACAATCAAATAAATATTTCTAAGGAAACTCGTACTTTTACGATTGTGTATACAATTTTTCGATCGAACGAACGAGTACTCCAATCTTGATCAATTCGAAATCTTTGGACCAAGGTATGTAAGTCGAAGAATAATTTTTTTAAATAAATCGTACTTGTACGTATTTCT
This sequence comes from Sweltsa coloradensis, assembly GCA_024449915.1. NCBI lineage: Eukaryota > Metazoa > Arthropoda > Insecta > Plecoptera > Chloroperlidae > Sweltsa > Sweltsa coloradensis. The sequence goes on from JAMZAV010000655.1 coordinate 57,988, forward strand.
TCGATATTCATACAAGTTCTTGTATGTATGTTACATAGATCAGAACCGATCAAATACTCCGATACTAAGGAAAATTTGCAAAGGACCTTCAAAAACTGTTGAAATTCGTTGATCCCGTAGGCAAAAGTCACTGTTTCCAATGCAGAATCTATCGGATAGGGATCGCGCTTTAGGCAGAAGAGTTTTTAACTACTAATCATTATTTCTTGGGTTTAGTACGTGTAATTACCACTGCCATCTCTTAGGGGAGTATGACTCAGAGATAATACCACTGCCATCTCTTGTCTTCCAGTGACGCAGACGGCTAGCAAACAGGTGTACAGGTGGCGCAACGACACCTCAATCAGCTTCAGACAGGGGAGTATGACGTCAGAGATAACCAAGTTCCACGCTGAGTTGAAGCCTTGCTTGCTCTCCATTGTAATGAAAACACTCTCAGGTAAATATGCACAATTACCGTATTTTTTTAAAATTTTTGTTGTAAAATAGGAACATCCAGAACTTGTTTTATTACAAAGTAAAAAGAAACGAAATCTCCGTGTTATATCCCTGCTGTTCAATTTATTAAAATCCGCATTCAATTGAAGAATTTATTTGTGTGTCTTGGGAGGGGTTATTTCTATTTTTCCCTTAAACCCATAAACACTAAAGGGGTTAAAAAAATCTATAGTTCTAAAGAAAGAGTGCCCATAATGGACTAGCTCGGGCCCAATTATATAACATTTTTGGTCGGGTGGGGGATTAAAAAAAACAGCAAATTTTCCGAGGAAAAAGAAATAGGGGACCTCATCAGGATTTGCTTTTTTGGGCCGCGTATAAGCCCACGGCTGCGTGGCTCTAAAAAGGGATAATATGACAAATAAAATTTTTAAATTTTAAAATTAGGGACTTATACGTAGAACTGGTATTACTCTTTTTGGGAAGGGGAAAAATTAAACCCGCGTCGATGAGAGTATAATAAAGTAAAAACCTTGGTAGAAATAAAAATGGTGTAATGTCCCATGAAATGAAAAAAACTAACTTCTAACTTCTAACCCAAGCATGATAAATAACCTTTGCATGTTATATGGGGAGGTGAAATTTCAACTTTTCCCACAGGTGTTCAAAACTGAAACATTCCCCGCTACGGGGCTACCCTGGTCAACAAGGGGACGGGGTTTTCTGTCCACACCACGACTAACATAATCCCCCGCGATAACAAATTTGGGAAGGCTTTTTTTTTAAATTTTCCCCAAAATTCCGCAGCAAAAGGGTTTTTAATAGATTATTGGGTCGCAATATTTTATCTCTCTAAGCCGAAAACCCGGCCCCGAACATTTATTTTAAAGATGTATCACGTGCGCCCCGCGCCCCAGGTTTCAGATTAAAACCCCGGGTAGCCGGACCCGCTCGTTTTTTTCATTTTCCCGACGCGACCTTTATAAAAATTGTGTTTTATGTACATAAAACTGGGCCCCATTGTGAGCAGGAAAGGGGTTTCGGTCTGTTCCTGGTTTGAAACCAAAAAGGCCGGAATGCGCCCTGCTCCCAAATCAACGGGGATTCGTTTTAAAACTAGAATATTTATTTCTTAATCAAAATTTTTTTAAATGTGGGTTAGGTCCCCAATTTTTTTTTTTGCCTTTAAAAGCAGACGACCTCCTGCCCAAAAAAACTGTTGTTGTTGTGTTGGATATTTTTTTTTTTTCAAAACTCAGCCAAAAAAACCCTATTTTTTTTTGGGGGGAATCAACTTATTTATAAATTTTTATCTAGTATTTTTCCCTTTTTTTAAATAGTTTGTGCCCCCAAAACTCCAATAACTAACTAAATAACTTCTGAAAAAGGTCGATCAACCCAACAAACCAATGCATCGAGCGGCAGTAACTCCCTAGCTTAACCTCCGAGGTGGCACACGGATACTTGAAACAAGCAGGGGTGTGGACAGGGCATATACCAAACGAGGGAGGAAAACCCCACTTAATCAAAAGTCGCGAAGATGAAAAAAAAAATCTAATAATCCCCCGTGCTTTGATCTTTAGATGTTGGCGCTGGGATAGCTAATTTTTAAAAAAAATTTTTGCACTGCCTCATGCGATTCCGTGAAGGGCCTGAATAAATTATTAGGGGCGGATAGCCAGGACCTTTTCCCCCTTCGTGTACAGTGAATGCGTCTCCCTGAGATTTTTGCTCACTCGGGACAGGGCCCTGAAGCCCTATATGGGTTTACCTCCACCACCTCTTCGTGTTCGTGTTTGGGGGGAAGTTCTGGTAAAACCCGGAAAGTGGTGCCGGGCGGATGGGCGAGCACAACCCTTCTGGCACTGGTCACACCCCCCCCCTTTAGGGGCGAGAGGTGGGGAGAGTCCACTTTTTTTTGGGGGGGAGGCATAAAATTGTGACAAGTTGACATGGTCCATGAAAGCACGAAAATATTATGTTTTTTTTTTGTGATGTAAACAGTTCAGCAATTTATAGGGGTTTTTAATGAAAATAAGAATAAAATAATTCCCAGAACCCAGGGCCTGATATTTTTGTTTTTTTGTTTTTCTCCCGGGAAAACCAGGGTCCTGATCATTGTTTGTTTTTGTTCTCCGGGAAACCCAGGGCCCGCCGGGTTGGGATAAACTCCGGGACATCGGCTGTGAGCTGCTCGTGTTCGTGTTCCTCGCTCCGGGGAATCCCCGCCATCTGGTTAGAATGCTGGATATTCGGCGTGGTGTCAACAAAAGCAACAGTTCCCGTGAAAGTCCAGCCCACCCACAGTCAGACACGCCGGGGAGCAGGGGGTGACGTGGCACACTGTGTGGGTATAGACAACAGGTGGACCTGGCAACACTGTGTGGGTAGAGACAACAGGTGGGCCTGGCAACACTGCTTGGACAGTGACAATATATTGGCCTGGCAACACTGTGTGGCTATAGACAACAGGTGGGCCTGGCAACACTGCTTGGACAGAGACAATATATTGGCCTGGCAACACTGTGTGGCTATGGAGACAACAGGTGGGCCTGGCAACACTGCTTGGACAGAGACAACATATAGGCCTGGCAACACTGTGTGGGTATAGACAACAGGTGGGCCTGGCAACACTGCTTGGAACAGAGACAATATATTGGCCTGGCAACACTGTGGCTAGAGACAACAGGTGGCCTGGCAACACTGCTTGGGACAGAGACAATATATTGGCCTGGCAACACTGTGAGGCTATAGAGATAACAGGTGGGCCTGGCAACACTGCTTGGACAGAGACATATATTGGCTGGCAACACTGTGTGGCTATAGAGAAAACAGGGGGCCTGGCACACTGCTTGGACAGAGACAATGTATTGGCCTGGCAACACTGTGTGGCTATAGAGACAACAGGTGGGCCTGGCAACACTGCTTGGACAGAGACAACATAAAGGCCTGGCAACACTGTGTGGCTACCCAACAAAAAATTTTTGGGCTTTCCCGCACTCTTCCCGCACTCTTCCCGCAGTCCTTTTCCCGCACTTGCCCGGGCGGGCCCTTGCGGGACGTCCCGTACGGGTCCCGCCTAGAAGTGTCCTACTGGCCGATACCGGGTCCCGTACGGGACGTCCCGCACGGGACGTCCCGCGATCTTCCCGCTAGTTTCCCGTAGTATCTGTAGCGCGATCTAGGTGCTAAATATGTAGGCTAAACGTAAAAATAAAATAAAAAGTTTTATATAATATCGGTTACATGGCTATTTTGTCTTATTTTCGACACCAGTTGATTGCCTGTAGGTGGAAACACAACATGTATTAATTGCAGGTAATTATAAAATTTCAAGTTTGGTGTCTCGAACTCGGTCCAGCAGGGCGACTCTCCATCTGTAAGCCACGCATCTAACCGTTACGCCACGGAGGATGCTTGAGCGGAGTGGGAATAGCACCCTATAGATTCAACAGCAAATCTACTCGAGTATCATAGTTATTGTGTGCTTGCTTTGTGGCCTATCCGTATAGTCTTTTAATTATTTTGGATGTGTTGGAATAGTGTTCAGTATATTATACTAATGGTGTACGGTATATTTTAAATGTGGGTACAGTAAAAATGCTTTCTATGCGCAGCGCATGTTCGATATTTTGTTCTAGTTGTTGATAAATGCCGAGGCGGGTGTATCTGCATAAATAAAGTATAGGCTGTCCGATGCGATGCTGGTTGACCACAAAATAACGGTACTAATTCTATTGGAACATGCAACCAAAATTAAATGACATCATGTGAGATCTTCATATCTTTTTGTCTCAGTGGTGAAAAGTAAAACCATAGAGTATGGTGAAATTTTTTGATTACTAGGAAGCTTCGCAAACGCTTTTTCAGGGGAGGCGTGTTATTGGATGAGCGTAATTGGTGCATTGAGCTGCTATGTGTTATTCAGATGGTATTTAAATTGATTTCGTTTTCCCATTGCTATGGGCTGCGAGACACGCTTGGTAATATTGTTTTAAGTTTAACGACGACGATATGAGGATCAGGGGCGCAAATTATATTACACACTACATTACAATCGAATAAAGCATTTAGGTGGTATATAAGTCAAAGAAATTTATTAAAGTCGTAAAAAATCGTAAAATTGTGATTTTCATGAGAAATAATTTTTTGATTGCGCTCAAATTTCACGCGAATATATTAACTCATAAAATTAAGGTTCTGCGAAAAAATCATTACAATCGAATAAAGCATGTAGGCGAGAGGTTTAAGTCGAAGAATTTTTTTAAAAATCGAAATATATCGTAAAATGCGACGTGGCTCGTGGCAGTTCTAAGTTCATAAATTTCAAAGGCCTTTAGAAAATTTCATCGCTATTGCCATTGGAGTATCGGTTTAGCCGGAATCGTGTTAACAAACACACAAAAATACAAACGGAAAGAAGAAAAAAACATTCCGGATTTTTTTCACCAGTGTTCGCTAATACAAAAATGTATTACAGGAGAAAATGAAAGCAGGCCAAATGCTACAGAATTATCTGCATAAACAATTCAATGTTATTTCGCGTGTGCAGATGAATGTTGGCTCCGTGGCGGTAAATAAAAATAAAAAAGAACGTTCTACAAATTGCTTTGAATTTTCATAATATATCACAAAATTTCCTTTTTAATTTGTTGATGCATACAGCTGTTGTTTAATTAATAAATAAAAAAACTAATAATATATTCATTACCAAGGTGATTGGTTATCGTGTTTTTTCAATAATGTACACACACAACTCTTTGTGGTGGAGATTGATTGAAGTACAATATATGCTCATTTTGTTTCACAGGCAAAATAGTAAATTATGTTGACTAACTGGATCGTTCATAATAAACGGGCATTGCAGTTTACCCGTACGTATCTTATCCGAATCCCTTCCTTCGCGGGAACTATGCGGGACGTCCCGTGACTTTCAAAGACACAGGGACGTCCCTTAAACTTCCCTCGCGGGTCCCGTGCGGGACGTCCCGCTTCCCGCAGTTAACCCGCACTTCCCTTAACTTTCCCGCACGGGACCCAGAGTATAATGTTTGTTGGGTAGAGACAACAAGTGGGCCTGGCAACACTGTGTGGGTATAGACAACAGGTGGGCCTGGCAACACTGCTTGGACAGAGACAACATATAGGCCTGGCAACACAGTGTTGCCTAGAGATAATAATGCAACACCTTATATTTATTTGTTAATTAAAAACATAGATATAAGTCCATATCTCAGTGGTCAAGTCCCCCACGTATTATAATTTACAATAGGCTTACTTTACTTGTACAGTTGATAGGTGGCAATGTGGCGTTTGTAAAAATTCATTAGCACTGAACTCGTATCCCACCATTGATGGTACACTGATACAACCTCTTATGTAAAGGGAGGACACAGGTGAAAATTCCAAATTCTATGCCTTTAATGCAATGTTCATGAAACTTTGGGGATAGGTAGAAAACAACAAAACAAATTGAAAATATACCAAACCATTTTCCAAATTTTCAACTTTTCAACCCCTAAAAAACCCTAAAACCACCCCAAAAACCGTCAATGCTAGGGAAACATGTCATTTCTATACCCTTCAACATAGAAGTCTCAAATTAATTTTAAAATCTTCTATTGGCTCTGCATTACAATCTTGTGTATGGGTTTTAAGTTTTAACTTATATATTTTGATTGGCACATCATCAAAATAAATATATAATATATGATAAATAATTATCTTACAAATTATTTTCCCATGGGAGTAAATATTAATTAATCTAAAATTCGATTCCACAGTTTGTAGGTAAATGTACTATGAGCCACCATAAAAAAATCAGCTCATTTGGTCAAATGGTTTAGGAAATATTTGTTTTTTAATTTTGTAATGCGTAGTTTAAAAAGATCGGAGATAATGAACAATGAACGAAATTACAATAACATATTATATGTACTATTTATATTAAACTAATTAATAATAATAAATATATTTAAAAAATGTATATAAATATAATATATTACATATATTATAATATAATATGTATAAAAAAACTACGTTGAACCATAAATAATATATATATATATATATATATATACATCCAAATTTGGTTTTAGGGTTTTTGTTCGTGTATTTTCTCTTCTCTCTAGCTGGCCTACACAAGGACCATTGCCAGCTGGTCGACGTTTCGGCTGAATCACATCAGCCATCATCAGGACGAGACCCTTACAGCTCCGAAAAAACTACTGCTGCTGCTTCTACTGCAGACGTGGGAATAACCTCGCGTAACAACTCTGCTGGTTTATATACTCTCCAACTCAATGTACGTAAACACATTGCGCACGCAGCCCGACTCAGCCCGGGCAAAAACAAACAAACATTAAACCAGACGGCTTCGGCTACGTGTAGTCGGACCTGTGTATTTTTCCGCATCTATTGTTTGCGGCGAGGTGATACACTGTACATTAGGGGGCATGGGCATAGTTTGGGGGTGTTGAGGTTGTCTTGAGTGTGACACCAAGGCAGGTCTCCAAGATGCTGGCAAGATATTTGGCGGTCCGTCCGGTAAACTGGCCTGATGTTGGTTGGTGTAACAGCTTGCCAATTCTATCCGTAACACCTTGAACATAGGGCAGGAGGGCAGTGCAGCGTGGTTTAGTTTCGTCGTCTGGTCTTGTACGCACAATGTTCTCTTTCGCGCGTTTGAACGCTCTCGTTACGACGTGTTCAGAAAGTCATTAGCGATCAGTATGTTGCGTAACTGTTTACACTCCTCATCCATATGTTCGTTGACAGTCAGACGGATTGAACGAACTGCTAGTGTCTGCACGACCGCGTTCAGTTGTCCCGGGTGATGATGGGACACACCGTTCAATAGCCTACTTTGTGCGGGAGTTCTTGCGAAAAACAGTTAAAACGCGTTAAAACGCGCGAAAGAGAACATTGTGCGTACAAGACCAGACGACGAAACTAAACCACGCTGCACTGCCCTCCTGCCCTATGTTCAAGGTGTTACGGATAGAATTGGCAAGCTGTTACACCAACACAACATCAGGCCAGTTTACCGGACGGACCGCCAAATATCATCTTTTTTGAAGAACGTTAAAGATGTGGATCCACTGCATAATCATGGAGTGTATGAGATCCCATGTGTGTCTTGCGAAAAAACTTATATTGGGCAGACAAATCGAAGAATCTTGGCCCGTGTTCAAGAACACAAGCTAGCTGTACGGAAAGGTGAAAAGACGTCTTCTCTTGCCCAACACGTCGCAACAACGGGTCACTCTATCGACTTCGACAACACACGTGCTCTGATAAGAGAAGAGCACTTTCGCACACGAGTGATTAGAGAAGCAATAGAGATACACAAACGCCCCCACACGATGAACAGGAGGGATGACGCACTCGTCTTGCCAGCATCTTGGAGACCTGCCTTGGTGTCACACTCAAGACAACCTCAACACCCCCAAACTATGCCCATGCCCCCTAATGTACAGTGTATCACCTCGCCGCAAACAATAGATGCGGAAAAATACACAGGTCCGACTACACGTAGCCGAAGCCGTCTGGTTTAATGTTTGTTTGTTTTTGCCCGGGCTGAGTCGGGCTGCGTGCGCAATGTGTTTACGTACATTGAGTTGGAGAGTATATAAACCAGCAGAGTTGTTACGCGCAAGGTCTGCTGGATCTCCGCCTAGCGGAGGATCGTCTAACTCTCTAGGTTAGGTCGTCGCAGCAGCGAATTAGAAGCCATCTTGGTGCCTAATTCTAGAGCGGGAATGTAGTAACTAGTACATATTCACGCACTTTGCATACTAGTGAGTTCATTACCTAAAACACTGAAGGCCGTCAACGACTTTCAATACCACGTTAGTAATCAGGATGAATGCCACTATAACGTCATATAGTGGTTATGTTTGGACATGTCGTCGTTTTCCTTTAAAACTCGCATTTCTCGGCGACATAGTAATTTTCACACGCCACCTTGAAAAATACCGTCATTTACTAGTGTTTTTATGATTATGTGTAGACACTATTATTATCACATGTGTTGCTTTGGGCACAAGGCATGTTGGTAATAAACTAGGAAGCTTCGCAAACGCTTTTTCAGGCGCGTTGTTGGATGAGCGTAATTGTTTAAGGGGTTATTTCACTGAAAATGTATGAAAAAAACAGCAATTTTGCATTATTATTGTTTTCATTGCTTTTAAGTTTACTTTTTTATTTAATGAATACATAAATTTATTTTATGCTGATATAATGCTAAAAGCATAAAATGATTTTTTTCTTGAGCACTGTATGCTATTTTACATGGGAAAATGGCTTACCAGTACTGATATTTGGCCTAATCTAGGGCTGTATAGAGTGTTATTCATAACATTTTTAGTCAATTTTAAAGAAGCCTAGATTAACAGGTTATAAAGGCCCAGTGAAGTCATGTAAAAATAAACTAACTGAACCTTTAGGCTATGTTATACTCAAATTTACAAAAAAAAAACAACATAAATAAACTTTTAATGCTATTATCAAAAACTTTTATTCCAGCATTTTTTTTCCTACTTTAGTAATTTAGTTTAGTATAATTTCTTTTTTGATATGCTCACAAGTCTTATTCTAAAAAATTTATTAGACAAATTATAAAATCCGTCTAGTGAATGTTTAGATGTGTTGTTTTTTTTAATCTAAAACACCTTTCACTTTAAAAAATAAATGAAAATTATAAAAGCCTTAGCATTTTTATCAAAACGCTGTTTAAATCGTAAAATTGCAATTATTATGAGAAATAATTGTTTGATTGCGATCAAATTTCACACGAATATATAAGTCTATAAAATTAAGGTTCTGTGAAAAATTATTACAATCAAATAAAGCATGTAGGTGTTATATGTCAAAGAATGTTTAAAAAAAAAAAAAAAAAACATAAATTTGCGATTTTCATAAGAAATAATTTTTCGATTGCGCTCAAATTTCACACGAATATATTAATTCATAAAATTAAGGTTCTGTGAAAAAATCATTTCCATCGGATAAAGCATGTAGGTGTTTTAAGTCGAAGAAAGTTTTTAAAAATCGAAAAAAATCGTAAAATTGCGATTTTCATGAGAAAAATTTTTCGATTGCGCTCAAAAACGTGGCAGTTCTAAGTTCAGAGATTTCGAAGGCCTCCATTAATTTCAGCGCAATTGGAGTATCGGTTTAGCCGGAATCGTGTTAGTTGACAGACAAAAATACGAAAAAAAAATGAAAAAAACATTCCGGATTTTTTTTTCTCTCCTGTGTAGTGAAATAAAATCTTCGCTTCGCTCGCTACGCTCATCCAATTATCAAAAACAGGCTTTTAGAAATAAATTTTCAAAATCGTAAGAAAAATTGCTCATGGATATCCTACACATCACACTATAACCGTAACAAACCCAAAGCTATAATATAGGGTATTTAATATTATTTAATTTTATTAATTACATTACAACAAATTACTAGCTTCATTTTTATTGGGCTGTCAATTTTATTATCTCGAAATGCACGCGATTCTTTTCTGGCCTCTACATCGTCATTTTGTGGTCAAGTTTTAGGGCGCGCGTTCACTTTGATTTTTTAAGTTCCCTCTATTTCTCGTGCATGTCACCAATATGGCTGCTATACATTGTGGAACGGGTTGCGACGACCTAACCTAGTGGCCACACGAGCGAGTTAGACGAGCCTCCGCCAGGTGGCGGAGATCTAGAGGACCTTGGTTACACGAGGTTATTCCCACGTCTGCAGTAGAAGCAGCAGCAGTAGTTTTTTCGGAGCTGTAAGGGTCTCGTCCTGATGATGGCTGATGTGATTCAGCCGAAACGTCGACCAGCTGACAATGGTCCTTGTGTAGGCCAGCTAGAGAGAAGAGAAAATACACGAACAAAAACCCTAAAACCAAATTTGGATGTACCTATGACTGTTCGTGAAAACCTACGTGCTAATATATATATTATATATATATATATTGTTATTGAATCATAGCAGTTATCGAAAAAGTTTGCCCCGACTGGGATTGTACATATAATACAAAATATTTATATATACGTTTAAAAATCTACTAAATTAAAAAAACTTAATTTTTTTAATTTTTTTTTTACTTATTTGAATTATATAAAGCATAAAACACATTTTTTATTTTATGTAACTATTTCGTTTATTCGCGCCTTTTTCACCTGTGTCCTCCCTTAACTGAATGGAGTCCATATTTTTGTCCAGGTATCGAAGAAGCCGTCAGACATTCTCAAACTCTGCAAGGTCCGAGTCAGACGCTACCTCACCGCCTTCTACCACGACGCGAATGGTATTCTACTGGACAAGATGGCGCTCATCATATTCCCCGTCGTATTTCTCTTATATAATTTCGTGTATTGGAATTCGTTTCTCTACAACGGTACGACTGCGCAGGAATGCCAACACTTTACAATCTAGTCGTGTATGGTTGGGTGTTTGTGCAAGAAAGACAGGGCCTCGTGTCGTAACCGAAGTTCGCAGTCGAATTGTGATTGTTAGAAGACAATCTAGGCTGGGAGAGGGCAGGGGGAGGGGCTTGCCCCCTCCCTCAACATAAATGATTCATCAAAGTACTAAAACATACATTTTCAAATCATCATTTATCTATGAATGATGAATATGAATGAATGATTGAATGAATTAAAGTTGTTGGAAAGTTATTTAACAAATAGAAAACAGAAAGTAAAATATGGAGACAAACTATCTGAGGAAATTACTTGCAAAAATGGAGTGCCTCAGGGTTCTGTACTTGGTCCTTTGTCATTTCTGATATATATGAATGACATCCACATTTGCATCAAACTGATTTATTTATTAAATATGTATGCTGATGATATGGTCATTTCAGTAAATGAAAAAATAAATTAAAAAATATTAGAAGAAATGAATAATGAGTTAAAGAAGATTGAACTTTGATTTAAAATCAATAAACCAAAGACTAATTAATTAATATCGAACCCTATTGCCAACAAAGTCGGATAGGGGGTGGAAGGTTCCCACCATATTCTTGGCTCCCCGGGCATATAGAAGCCGGCTAACCATGCCTGACGCTTTTCCCACATAATCTTTTTCTCCATCTGCGTCATCTACTTCCCTTTTTTCCTCTCCACTGTCTTCTTCCTCAGGGACCTCCACCAGTTTTTGTCATATTGTTTGTTCTTCCCCACATCTTTCCTGGTTAATCCTTTCCCAAGCTGCATTTCTTCTTTTCAAATCCATTGCTATAACTTCTTCCCATCTCAGTCTGGGCCTCCCTCTTTTTCTCTGTTTGTTTCCTGCATCTTGTTCATACTGCATCTTCGGAATCCTGTCCTTCTGCATCCTCTTCATGTGTCCAAACCACCTCAGTCTTTCTTTCCCTAGCTTAAAGTTTAAACTCTCTACTCCTAGTTCTTTCCTTATCTTCGTGCTCCTCATCTTATCAACCTTCGTAACTCCCATTACACTCCTTAAAAATTTCATTTCCGCAGCTTGAATTTGTCTTTCTTCTTTACCCCCAACTGGCCATGTCACTGCACTATATGTGAGTACCGGTACAAAATATGCTTTGTATATTAAAAGTTTGCATCGCCTTGGCACTTCTTTTTTTCCAAAGCAGTTTCCTCACTAACTGGAAAAAAACTCTCTGCGATAACTGTACGCCTTGCAATCTCCGCGTCTATTTTACCATCGGCGGATATTATGCTGAGCAGGTATTTAAACATGTGTATCTACTAGATCTTCTCCTCTAAGTAAAATCTTCGTCCTATTCCGAGACCTCTTCTTCTTTCCCATAACCATCACTTCACTCTTGTCAATGCTTATCTCTAGTCCAAATTCTTCCGAACATTAATTCCATTTCTCCAATTTATGTTGTACCTCTTCCCATGAGTATGACTTCCACCATATCGTCAGCATATATTAAAGTTCTGGACGACTCTGGCCCATCTCTCTCCACTTTCCTCAATATCTCGTCAAGTACTATATTGAAGAGCATCAGTGACAGTACACACCTTTGTTTGAGACCGGTCTTTACTTCAAACCAATCTGTTCTGCCATCCCTAGTTTCCACGCAACTCACATTCTTCACATACATACTCTGTACTCTTTCCACCAATCTTATATCAATCTTCTTTTTTCGTAGGCATGAGTTGTCTTATTGAGAAAATCAGTCCACGGTTGACCGTCCACTTCTGAAACCATGTAGCTCCTCCCTGAAGCCTCTTTCCACCTTTTCTTTCATTCTCTTTTCTAGCACTTTTTCATACAGCTTGGCACAATGGGGAGGAGGGGGGGGGGGTAGAGTGACACCTCTATAATTACCACACTGTTAGTTGTCACCTTTTTTAAATATTGGTATTATAATACCCTTTTCCCAATCCTTTGGATTCTTTTTATCTCTCCAAGCTGCTGTCAACACTCTGAAAATCCAGTACCCCTCTTTTTTTTCCTGCTGCTTTCATCCACCCCGGGTGCCTTCCCGTTTTTCTTTTCCTTCAGTGCCAATTTAACTTCCACTTCTGAGAGCTCTTCTTCTCCTTCTTCTTCTTCTCCATCTTCTACTTCGTCTTCTCCTGCTTCCCTAGGGCTAACTTCGGTATTACTTTTATGCGCTGGTCTCCCTTTCCGTAAATCCTCTACGTAATTAACTAGGAAAACGCTCAGTTGGACGCGTTGTTGAGCGAGCACCGGTACGTGCAACATGACCCGAGTACGACATTCCCATAAGGCCCACCACACAGTGTAGGCCTAACTGGATATTGACATTGTACACTGTATACTATTCCAACATCTTTGCATTGTACTAATTCACGTCATGCCTTCTAAAGTGTATCTTTGTATCTTCACTGCCTCCTTCATTTTTTAGCATCATTTTTCGAATTATGATTACCAATAAGTCTTTAACGTCTTGACCGATTTAGCTGAAAATTGAAAAATAGAAGAGAATGGTGTACTTATTGACCCTGCAAAATTTCATAACGATCGGAACATTTTTTTTTTTTTTTTTTTTTTTTTATTTTTTTTTTTATAACCAACGATCGGATTTTGTTCAAAAACTATACAGCAACCCGCCTAGGTGGTATGTACATGTGTGAAAAATTTTAGGTCGATCAGAGAAACGGTGCGACCTGTATCGAAGCAGTAACAGAAAAAAAAAAAAAAACAGACATTAGAGCCATAAGAGTCAAGTGGAGACGCTCGCTTCGCTCGCTCAACAAACTCTCAAAATAGTTTTTTCATAACGTTTTCTTCTCCCGTGAGTCGTTTGTAACGGTTCCGTCTTCTTTTCGTAAAAAATGTGCTTCTAAAACTCTTCCCCCTTTTCTCCTTGATTGTTCTACAACAATTTTTTATTTCCTTGAAAATCTTCTTCCAATTTCTCTCCGAACTCCTCCATACTCTTTTCTTTTACTCTAATCACTATTGGGTAACACCTCGAAAACACCCCAACTATGCTTGCTGTATAAGGTGCTTGAGGGTGTAGCGCGCCACGGCTTGGCTGCGGCGCCCTAACGGGCACCTAGATTATTTGCTTTACCGTTTGTTTCATCCTTACATATGTTATGACATTTTCCTCTGTATTTCTTGATCTTCTCTTTCCACGCCAGTCTCTTATCGCGCACAGCTTCTTTGACTGTTTCATTCCACCACGGTGTTTCATTCTCTTTTCATCTCCCCGTTGCTCTTCCGCATACTTCCTCTGCACTAGTTACAAACGCAGTCTTAAATCCTTGCCATTCTAATTCTTCTTCGATTCCCTGAATGTCCCCACATGGCAACATTTCCTTGTATCCTTTGCCTAAACTTTTCTCTTTCTTCTTTTCTTTATATCTTCCACACCTTAATTCGCGTCTTCTTTGTTCTTTTGTTATTCATGATATTTTTACCAAAATAGATTTTAGCTACCAGCAATCTGTGGTCGCTATACAATGCTACTGATGGTACACCCACACGTCTTTTAACCTCATTTCTATTCCTTTCCCCACACAAATATAATCTATAATGGATTCGTGCCTTGTATCCTCGTCTCCATATTCATATCTTGTGATCTTATGCCTGCACCTCTTCTTCTCAAACCAGCTATTTCCTACTTTAAAAGAGTTTCGTGCACACAATTCTAGCAACTTTATTCCATCTGCATTCCTCTTTCCCCAGCCATGTGGACCTAATACTTCTTCGTAACCTTTTCTTTCCTCTCCAACCATGGCATTGAAATCACCCATAACGATAACGCCATTTCCTTCAATGGACGCTTCTAACTCTTCTCTAAACTTGTCCTTCTCCTCAGTAGGTCTTCCGGTTTGGGGTGCATACACTTGTATGACACTCACTTGTTCTTGATCAATTATCATTTCCACTTGTATAATTTTGTCACTTGTATATTATGCTATGCCTACAATATTCTCTTTATATCTTGGGCCAGCAATGAATCCTACCCCATTTCTTCCTTCAGTACCTCCTGACCACATCAACTTGTAATCACCTCGTAAGTCCTTTTCCCCTTTCCCCATCCACTTTGTCTCACTTGATCCTAGAAGTTCAATTTTACGTTCTGATACTAAAAAAAATTAAAGGAAAGATAATAGGGAAGAATGTAAATGAATGTAACTTTTGGAATTTAAATATCCAAAAAAAAAATTAAATGAAAGAATTGAAATAGTTAATAATTTTAAATATCTTGGAATAATACTGGATGAAAAACTTGATTTTAATTAACACATAAGTAATGTTATTAAGAAAATTGCTAAGAAGGTGGGATACATGAGAAGAGTCAGTAGAAAATTTTCAAAATGGACAAGATTAATAATTTATAATACAATAATTAAACCAGATTTGGAATACTGTGCAACAATATATTATAATGCATGTGCAAACGAGATTATCAAAATTCAAATGATCCAAAACAAGGCTATGAGATGCATATTACAATGTAATAAATAAATAAGGGTTGTCTTGGTCGCTTTGATTTACTGTTCCCCACTGAAAATCAGTTATATACCTGAGTGGGTAGACTCGAAATACAATTTATTTATTTTTTTATTTGACGCCAATTTCTGATATGATAAAATATTTAAGATGGTTAACAGTTCAAGAAAATATTAAATTACATACGTTAACATTTATATACACTATTGAAAATAATTATTTGCCAAGTTATTTAGAAGAAAAATTAAAGGGTGTGCAGGAAAATCATGGAAGAGAGACCAGACGAACTGCTAAAAATGAACTATATGCAAGTATGTGTAATTCAAAAAAATACTACTAAAGATCTGTGTTTTTATGCCGGAATCAGAGAATACAACAAATTGCCAGCAGATGTAAGGGCAAAATATGTGAATAGTTTTAAATTAAAATGTCGAGAATATATCATTAAAAATAGAGAATAATTTGTAATATTATTATGTGTTTGAGTCTGTGTGAAAAGACAATGTAAATTATTATGTGCCAATAATTGTATAGTAGCAATAAGTAAATTAATTAAATGAATCAGTCATTTCAGTTCCGTAGTCAACTTTTCGGCGTCCTGACAGAGGATGATTTTATAACATGACGTCATAAAATATTGGGCGTTCGTGAAAATTATAAATGAAAAATTTGTTACTACAATTGTAACAAATTTATACCTTTCTAATGATACCGTTGAGTGACTAATATTAGTCACTCAACGGTAGGCGTCAAATAAGAGACTTTTTGACTGGGGCCACATACATGAACCTTAAAATTACTTTACTAGTAGGTGTTTGAACTCAATAATATTATGCCGACCAACTAATTAAATAAATAAATTACTATGATATTAAACAGTTAGAGACTTATTTTGTTGCCTTTCCATTTATACATTATCAAAGTAATGAATTACGTTTTCACGGGTACTATCAATCTTCTCTCGATACAAATAATACTTTGTCTGTGTGGTTGTAGATCTATTACCAATGTTATTTTTAGAGTAAGTAGACATATTCATTTTCTGATTTATTCGATTATTGTAAGCTATCTTGATCTCATAATTTTCAAAAACTTTGGCACTGTAGGCTACAAATCAGATTATTTTCCCGGTGTAGCCTATTATGGATTCGGCCCTAGGGTAATGGGAAAGGATTGTTCGATAGCTGTTCCAAGAGAATTTAATCCCACCAAAATATTGGGAAAAACTTTCAGTCAGGATTGCCGATGACGGGATTCGAACCAGAGTTACTCGCTAGGCATGAGATACTGTTGGTTTCATAGTAAATAACGCTACTTCGTACCGACAGTGTTGGCTCGGGCGCTAAGCGCGCGACTGATTCGGGAGGTCTCGGGTTCAGATCCCGTCGAGACCGGCAATCCTGACTGAAGGTTTTTCCAAGGTTTTCCTCAGTCGTTAATGCGAATGCAAGGGATCGAGTCCCCGGCTGTCTCTTACACAGCCCTCGGATAGCCCTACACAAAATAATTGTCCTATACGCAACATACTACCCTGTTAGCCCTCTCCGTCACGAATTAAATTGGTCTTCATTAGGTCATTTTCAGCAAACAATTCATTTTTCTCGGGGGTTTTTTAGAAAATTTTAATATTTTTTAATATTTTTAGCATGATTTTTAAGGAATGTGGGACAATTTTTTATTTTAAACCAGAGCTACAAAAAGCAGATTTTTTTATGATCTGATCTGATTTTTCAGATTTTTTATATTTTAGATTTTCTTTATCTCAAAATAACAGCAATATTACATTTCCGGGCCAAACAAATATTTTCACTTTTTTTTTGCAATTTTTGCGGATGTGTATTTTCAATCTTCTCTAATAAAGGTACTATTATTCATCCCATTGAAATGGTTATTATTTTTATTTTATTTTAATTCGCTCAAAAACAAATGTTGTGAAACTGAAAAACCTATCATTTGCCCGGATTTAAAATAAGAATCTCATTGTCCATGATCATACACGCCATGACTAAAAGGGTTAACATGAAATGCATCCTGGGTAGGCTTCCCACGAAAAATTATTATTAATTCGTACAATAGGTACTGAATGTGATCGCATTGTATTGTTTACCCAAATAAACTTAACTAAACTCAACGTGCCCAATGTTCGCTTTCTTAACATTTGATTACACATTACGTATAGTTATACATTGACGTTGACCTTCCTGAATGTGTGATCGTTCTCAGGGCATACACGCTTGAGTTCTGTGACGGGATGTGAAGTGGTTGGGACAGTTTCCTTAGCAAACCAAGACCACTTGTTCATTTAATACAACAGATAAGAAAAACATGATTTATTGAAGATAGAAAAACATCAATGTATATTGCGATCAGCGAGTAAAGTGAAAATACTCGCTTTACACTTGCGCCCAATTCACAAAAACCTAATAAATTAAACGTATACTTATTAATTTTGTTTAATTCTTCAGACTTGTCTTCACAGGTTCTGAGGCCTCGCTGAAACAAAAGAAGCACAGACTTCAGTAGGGCATAATCATGTTAGCACAGCTGACTGGCAAACAGACAAACTAGTGGATTTTATTACGACACTTTTCTGAAACTGGTTTGAGACAAACATTCAAACAAAATTGATTTTCATTCGGTAAGATTATTTTGAGTCCCAACACATAACTTTTATGCCAGACGACCAAGCAACATCTCGTATCTGTCAGATGGGCTAAAATGATCTATTCAAGACACTGCTGCTGAAACTGAAGCAAATTTAAGCCATGCCGGTTTATATTTACAAGTTGACAATACCAATCAACAAGTTGAAGCAAAACTGTCATTATTGTAAGCCGAGTTGTGATTTTCAATCGATTTTAAGATTTTAAGCTAACTTTTACCAGTAACATTTACTTGCTTATTATACATTACCGGGTATATTTACCTTTAAAAGTAGAATGAACATAATTCCAGAGGAGACAACGCTTTACGCCATTATTTGGCAGAATTGAAAGCGGGGGCTTAGTGTCATTCAGCCGAGTTTCGCGGCGTGGAGCACGAAAGGCTTGACGAGAGACGGGTTCGGGAACCCAACCCAGTTCACCAGGAATATCTACATACTTGTACATACTTTGTTCTATACGTAATGATTGATTTGATAACATGTTCACATGCTGAGGGAGAACACATCACTTTTCACCAGCTGATGATAACTGCAATAAAGGCCTAAAGCTATAGACCTTATTCTGAGAGACGTTTCGTCCATCTTGGGCTTATTCTAGAAAACTCACTCACTCAAACTCACTCACTCACTCACTCACTCACTCACTCACTCATCACGCACTCGCTCACTCACTCACTCACGCACTCGCTCACTCGCTCGCTCACTCACTCACTCACTCACACACTCACTCAATCACACACATTTACTCACTCACTCACTCACACACTCACACTCACACACAACCACTCGCTCGCTCACTCACTTCTTGGTGGAGGTGCCGGTCCAGACTTGAAAAGTAACATCATGATAATATTGTATGTTGTAGGGGCACTGGGCAATCCACTTTTTGAATTTAGAATTGGAATTGGCGATATGTAAACAAAATATGCATATTTTTATTAATTCAGCGATATCGACATTGTTTGATTTATCGATGGGCTGTTTTTGCCTGTATGTTGTAAAATTGTCTATAAACCTGAAACAAGGGAGTTATTTAATGAAAAACAGTCGAAATGGCGACCAATATCTAGTGCTCAATATTCCAAGTAAACGTTAATTAAAATAATGTTATCCAATTTGTATGTCTATTAATTTTGCTGATTTTTTTAATACTGGTACTATACTGTATTATAAGGTTCGCAAAAATCATCCCGATTTAATCATTTTTATTAAAATATTCCCATTCCTATTCAGTGCCTGAAAAATTCCTTCGTACACATCCCTATAAATCGGCCTGCGGAAATAAATTCTGCATGCAGCTTGTTGAGATCGTCGCAGGCCATTCACTGGCACATACAGGGAAACACTATATAACATGCACAGAGTATTACCATACCACATATTCATACCTACAAGCATGCGTGCAAGCAATGTTTTTATTTAGTTATTAAATATGTTCAGTTCAGCTAATCAAGCTGAATTACAGAGCTAGACAGCTCCTTAAAATAATAAGTGCTCATTAAATCAAAAATACCCTTATACAATATATTCAATCATTTGGCCATCCATTAAAGAACTAGTAATTCATTAATTAAGTCAATGATAAAAGTATATATTATTGTACATGTAATAAAAATAGGCTTACCTGCAGATGTACAATATGGTCGATCCCACTTATAAATAACTTTTACAAAATTCTGCATCAATCCATTAAACTTAAAGTAGTAATTTTAATTCCAGTTCTTAAAAGATACATGTAAGTAATAAAAGTACAATGCTTTGCTTTTCACAAAAGTATTTTTAGTTAAAAACTACTCTAGAAATAATCGGTTCCTGTCAAGAGGGCCTGACAAAATACATTCTTTCAACTCCTGTAGTTCACTGTATCTTATTAGGATTTTTTTCCTTAGGCTCCCCTATTGGGTGTGAAGTAGGCTATTTCACCCGGTTACAAAGGAATATCTTAGTCGAGATGTCAATACTGATGGCATCCAACATTGCAAGCATGGCGTTATAAAAAATATTAAAATTATGTTCCAAGGAAGTTTCTAACTAGAACTGATCCAAGATTTAATTGTAAAATATGTAACATCGTAGGCGTGTTAATAAAGTTAAGTGGAAATGTTAATTTAAATGAATAATTTAATATATTTTACTTAAGTTAATAACAACTCATTTTGAATGTTTGCAAAATAAAATTTTACCTTTTAATTAAAAATACACGTTCAAAGAACGAGGTGCTACTCCTCCATTTATGAATTAAGAATGTGCAAATGTACAAGGGTACATGAGCTTGACACTTCTTTTATCATTACTTTTGAGAGTGTAAGGTTTGGCTGTATATTAACAAGTTGTTTGTATGCATGTTAGAGACTACTTACATATTAAAATGTGTATGCTATAGTTGGTGTTGTTGCCAGCGACACTTGAACATACTTATTTTCATTCTGCCATTCGGATAAAATAATCCAGTCATTGTGCTGCCGTCTCCGGAGATTGAGCTGTTTGTGCCGCAAGCTATAGCCTATCATTACAGTATCATTATGTGATTCGAATCTCACCTCCTATAGGCTATATAATAAGATGTGAAATATTTCCCAAAACTGTTTTACACACAAACACAGAAAAGTTTTGAAACAAGTTTCTAAATATGTTTTAAATAATTATTAATTATTAATAGATTAGGCCCATGTTCTATTTTCAAAAACACATTTTTCATGTTATGGAAATGTTTCAGAAATATATTAACAGTGTAAACAGAAAATGGAAACTTCCATAAAGTGCCATGATAATTATACATAATAATACCTACAATGTACGTACTGAAAAAAGCTTTCAAAACTTGTTTTGGAAACATGTTGTCCATGTGTCACTCACTGGCTTTAGATTGACTTTAAAAAGGCGTCAAGAAGCTAAATAAAGAACTGACAGGTTGGGACAAAGATGATAGCTGAACCACATATGGGCTTAATTCTTTTCATAACAAAACATCTCAGTTATTAAACTTCTGCTAAATAATCATCATCATTCATCGCCATCATCCTCCTTCTGGCAGGGTCAGCTTGGGTTTTCGCATAATAAATAATGATAATAATTAACTTAATTATTTATTCTTTCCATTGCAATTAGTCCTATGCTCTTCTCATGTCTATTGTTTATGACAGACTTAACCCTTTCCATTCGAATTCTTTTGGTTTATTATTTAGAAGGCGGTGTTACAGTTAACTATATTTAAGAAAATTTAAGACTTAAAATATTGGCAAATATACAAAAAGTTTTTTTTTTAAATGAAATTTTTATTTATTTTTTATTTTTTTAGTTTGATGTATAGTAAAAACTTGCAGAAACACCCATGCCGGCTGACAGCCGGCATACGAGTGCAAAGGGAATGTAAGCGTCTTTTCATAAAATACTTCTACTTAAATAAATAAATTTTTAAAGATCGTATTTAGAGTCTACCCACTCAGTCACTCATATAACTGATTTTCAGTGGGGGACAGTAAATCAAAGCGACCAAGCCAACCCTGTAGGCCCCGACGCAGTTGATGAGTGAGCGATCCGATAACCAACCAAAGATCGATATTTTTTAATATGAAATATAGCAATCAGTGATATGGACAGTGCGAACACCCGTGGATCAACGCCAGAATCAACAAGGCCGATCACCAATTTGTGCAGCACCTCTAGAAGCAGGAGTAAAAACTACTATTTGTCCCTACCCTATAAAATAAAATAACATAATTCTAATTGCACTTAATACTAAAACGGATTTAAGCACATATACGCCTAATGGAAAGGTGTAAAAAGTGTAGGTAAATCAAACAAACCTAATATGTTAAAACTAAATATTTACGACTATATTTTATTTTAAGTAATTGGTGTTTTTATAGTGTTTTATTCAACACATTAGGGTACTTTGCTTAGTTTTTTACAGAATACAGAAAATGTATTATCTCTCGTCAATAATTACTCCTCTAATTAGACAAGATAAAAAGTATACAAGAAAAATTAAATTATACAAAATAACTCTTTTGTAATTGAACACAAAAATCTCTGGAGACTGTTGAAACAAGGTTAAAAAAACAGATTGCCAAAGTTATTTCAATTACAGTACCTCAGGGTTACCACTTTCAAGGGTTTTATCTTTTTTCAAGGATTTTTAAGGTGTCTCAAGGATTCCAGGACTTCCTACCATGTGGTAGGCCTAGCTAAAAAATAAAAATACCGTATTGTCCTGAATATAAGCATACCCTTTTTTCATTACTTTGAAGTCTCAAAGTCCCTTGCCAGCTAATATTAGAATATGCTTTTGCATATGTTCAACAAGAAAAGTTAGGAGGTCGGCTTATATTCAGGGTCGGCCTATATTCGGCACAATACGGTGTACATTAAATTAATACAATATTTTTAATACAGCCTAAAGAGCAATCAACAGTGGGTAATAAAAACATCAGAAGCACCAGGTAATAGTAATAATAAACCCAGTGAGCATTGACACGATGGCAAAAACTAAAACGTTTATACATATTAAAGGCCTACCTAAGAAAATTCAGATTCTTAGGCCTATGCTTGCATGAAATGTTAGTTAAATTCTCAAAAATTATCTGGCATAACGTATTATTGTATGGAATCCTGAAAATTTGGATAATTCCTTCACGTAATAATATGCAAAATATAGCTATTTTAAAGGATTTCTCAGGATTTTTTTAAGTATCTTTCAAGGACAAAAATATTTACTTGGTGGCAACCCTGCAGTACCTCATCATACATTAAAAAGTTTATTAATTTATGTTGCAACAACTTATTTATGATATGTGTGTGTTCTCTGGGTGGGCAACAAAACACAAGAGACCATGCAACGTATCAGGCAATGAGGAAATCCAGGAGGTTAACCCTTGTTGCAACAGCTAGTTCTAGTAACTAACACAAGTGGTGTGTTCACAGTGCACACATGCAACGTATCAGGCAGCAAGAAAATTTAGTAAGGGTTGCCAAGTATGAACATGCATTCTCGATATCCGACAAAAAAGGCCAAACGATACCGATATTAGTCGAAATTTTCCTCAACTTTTAAATATAGTTTCCATGTGCGTTCCCAACATATGCGTCTTCCATCGCCACGACATGTATGACGCAGTTAACCGTGCCGTGTGCATCTAGGCAGTAAACAGTGATGTCGACTGGATACTGCAGGAAGTACCGATGCCGATGCTACCAAATAGTTTTTTTTCATTTTACGGTTTTTAATCAATTTGGGGTACATTTGCAATATCGCGATGTAGAAAACAAAGTATTATCGATATCGAATAATTGTGTGTATCGATATGATATTGATACATGAGGCAACCTTAATACAGGAGGTTAACCATGTTTGGCATCAACTTCTCAGTACACTAGGCTGGTTCTCAGGGCTGCAAACAGTCCACAAACACGACGTACCAGGCAGTGAGGAAAAACTAGGAGGTAAACCTTCGTTGTAACAACCGGTTAGTTGTGTTCACACAGATCATGCGACGTATCAGGCAGCTAGGAGAAGCAGGAGGTTTACCCATCGACGACCATCGGCTTGGACCCTCGCTCGGTTTCACCAAGGTTGAGGTGGGGGTATAACTTCGTGACGCTTCCTCCCTGCACAGTCATTTCGCCTCGCAGACGGCCTACAAACTCAGGCCTGCACAGAACATTTCAGTCAGTTAAATCAGGGTTGCCACCGACTTTTTTTTCAAATCCTGTAAGAGGACGTGAAATATCCGCAAATATCCGTGAAAAGAACAAAAAACGGTAATTTCTTTGATGCAAGGCTAAAATGACGATATTTCCGTTTTTACCAGATCATAACCTACAAAATAGCCTAGGCCTACCTTGCAGACTTGAATATATGGACCAAAAACGCCTGTGACTGCTTCACATGTTACTAAAATGCATACAAATCTGTATCTTCTAAAGAAAAATTCATTTTTTAAACATGAAATCATCATTTCTGCTCTAGGCCCTAGTCAAAAGAGGCCTAGGCCTAGCCTAGCCGGCACTTCTATACCTGGGGGGGTCCAACTTTTCAACAACGATTTTTTGCAACGTTTTCAAAAAAATAACTCTACCTACTAAACCTTTGACGTTGCTATTTTAAATATGAAATACTTTAAACGCCAAAGGACTTTCGTTTAAAATAGCGACGTTAAAGGTTTTGAAGTTTTTTTTGTTAATTTAACAGCAAAAAATCGTTGTTGAAAAGTTGGACCCCCCCAGGTATAGAAGTGCCGCCTAGCCTAGGCAGGGCAGGCCTGATGAATGATGCACTAAGATTTTGACCTAGGCCCACCCTTTATGTGCATAGATAACATTGTAGAACTTCCTATTAACTTTTTAATCATAAAATTTGAATTTTCTCAATGTTCAATCATGTTTACAAGTAACAATATCATTAATCCAAACTTCAACAACAAATACGAAGCGAAATAAATTCCCAGACACCATTTTCCCATCTTTTTCACTTATTGCTACTCTAGCAGTATCTACAATGACTGGGACACATCTTTGATTGGTCGGTTGCCTCGACCAATGGGAGTTCATATCCAGTGATTTCCAGGCGTTGTAGATACTTCACTGTGCACATACCTCACCGCCTTCAACATTTTCAATGCAAATTAGCCCGCGCAAATTCAAATTTACGAAAATAAGCTTGGAAAGTAAGATTAACAAAATATCCGTGAATTTCCCCAAATATCCTGTCATCCTTGAAATACCCTAAAAATCCGGAGAAACGGATCAAATCCGTGAAAACGGCAACCCTGAGTTAAATTGTATAGTCTGCCCTTTGAAACAATTTTTGTTTACTAGGCCGCTTCGCGAACGCTTTTTTTAGTCGTGTTGATGGTTGAGCATTTTTTTAAGTTTTTAGTATGCGTGGGATATCTTTACTTTTCAAGTCCCATTGCAAGATCATTTTTGTTTAATTAGGATATTTGATATAAAGTAGTAATAATTGCTATGGTAATACCAATTAATAGAATGTAAAATATCTGGAGGCCCGAAGATTTGCCTTTTGAACGCATTGTAGCTGATTGTTGTCAAGTTTCTATAGTTACTATACTTGTTAATTTATTATACACCTCAAAAAACTAACATTAAAACCTTTATTTCTATGGATTCTGGCTAACTTTTTCAACTTTTTCTTTCAAAAGGCAATACATCACCATTACCTTAATATCCCTATGTGAAATATGAACGTTGTAGCCCCAGCGGTTTGGTCAGAATCGGCCCAAATATCACGAAAATATTGCATTAAAAATCGGAAAAAATCGCAAAAGTACGATATATTCATGAGAAATATTTCTATAATTATACCCAAAAACGTGGCAGGTCCAAGTTCAGAGATTTCGAAGGTCCCCTACAATTTTCATGAAGATTGCATATGCCGTTTGTCTGATAGAGTGCGAACAAATAAAACAGAAAAAAAAAAAAACACCCGAGCTAATTTTTTTTTTTGGGGGGGGGGGTCAGTGAAATTGAAGTCTTCGCTTTGCTCATCCAACAAATTTATAACATATTCATCCGCTAATACTATGACTATGCGGTATATTCAACAAACTTCCAAACATTTGTTTTAATAGTGCTCAGATAATGATAAGTAGTTCAAACTAGTGTACAGGCACCCTAGCTATAGGTGGAGGTAGAATTAATAATCTTACACTGAAACTTATTCATCATCAGCTAATAGAACAACAAATTATTTTGTAACCAGGGGTCAAAATTAACAATTTTGCCCACCAGCCCTTGAGCTCGTGGCAACAATAGTCCTCTAGCCCGAGAGCATTTTTACTAGCACGCAATCAAATAAGTTTTATTGGTGTAAAACGATCATACGTGAATAGTTTAAGTAACAATATTTGCCAGGTTTGTCTTGTGGGTGTGGGGAAATAGGGAGTGACCGGAAACGATTTTTCACCATAATAATAATAATAATAATAACTAGGAAGCTGAACAAACGCTTTTTTAGGCGCATTGCTGGATGAGCGTAATTGGTGCATTGAGCTGCCATGTGTTATGCAGACATTTTTTTAAACGAAAAAAATGGTAATTTTTTAAAATGAAAAAAATCGTGAAATTGCGATTTTCATGAGAAATAATTTTTTGGTTTTGCTCAAATTTTACACCAATATATAAATTCATGAAATTAAGATTCTGTGAAAAAATCATTATAATCGGATAAAGCATGTAGGTGTTAAAAGTCGAAGAAATTGTTATAAAAACCAAAAAATCGTAAAATTGCGATTTTCATGAGAAATAATATTTCCATTGCGCTCAAATTTCACACGAATATATGAATTTGTAAAATTAAGGTTCTGTGAAAAAAATCATTACAATCGGATAAAGCATGTAGGTGTTATAAGTCGAAGAAATAGCTTGAAAAACGAAAAAATCGTAAAATTGCAATTCTTATGAGAAATAATATTTCAATTGCGTTCAATAACGTGGCAGTTCTTAGTTCAGAGATTTCAAAGGCCTCCAGAAATTCCATCGCAATTCGAGTATCAGTTTAGCCAAAATCGTGTTAACAGACAAAAATACAAAAAAAACATTCCGGATTTTTTTCTCCAGTGTAGTGAAATGGAATCTTCACTTTGCTCGCTATGCTCATCCAATATTAATATGATAAGCCTAAGTTAGGAGATTTTAATTTTGTGTACGTACTTGGAACGATTTTCCATACTTGGTAGCGCACAAATACTGGAAACTCGTTAGGTTATTACCTTATTGGTGCAAAATATAAAGTTTTTTCAACAGCATTTGGGAACTCTGAAAAAAGTACTCATCCGTCAGGCTAGTGAATTATACTAGTCGAAGCAAAAATTCACTAGCCTTAGGCGAGCGGGCGAGCGTCAATTTTGACCCCTGTTTGTACTGTGTAACAAATGGGGCACAGTGCTAGTGAAAATCTATCTACGATATAACTGAATACAATGGTGAATGTTAAAAACAGTCTACGATTACGTAGTCTAGTATTACCTGGCCTCCTTCCATGAGCGCTGCATTTGGTTCTGCCTACTGGTCCAGATGTCCAGCAGCGTCCGAGGTCCCGAGTAGATGGAGGTGGATCCCTGCCGGCTCCTGGCGGCCGGTCCGCTCGTTGCACCGATCGGGGGCGGAGAGAGCGGGCTGTCGGTCGTGGCTCGGATCACGGAGGCTCGGGACACCAGCTCCGTCTGCTTGCTCAGCCTGAGGAGAAGAACGATGCATCACCACGAGCAGGGTTACTTGCTGTAAGATACCCCATTTCCAACATTAAACCAGGTTGGGTGGAGCAGTAGCGCACTACTCCGTTTCTTGGGCTCTCATCTTTGTTGCCGGCTAGCCAGGCCTGACTGTCCTCAGCTTCTTCCTCGCTCACCTCCTCCACTACCGGAGGTCTGTTTACAAGCTCCCTCCATCTCTCCCGGTTTTCCCACAGTCTTTCTGCTAACACTTCGTTCCATGTTATTTCTCTTCTCTCAACACTATCTTCAACCTGATCCATCCACTTGTCCCTCGGTCTGCCCACTTTCTTCGTATGCCCTTCTTGTTTTTCAAACTCTCTTCTTGGTATCCTAGCCGGGTCCATTCTTTTCATATGGCCAAACCAATGTAGACGTTCTCTCTCCTACCTTATTTGCGCACTTTCAATGTCTAGTCTTTCACTTATTATTACACTACCCCTGACCCTGTCGTTTTTTGTCCCCCGTAGTATACTCCTCAAGAATTTCATTTTTGCTGCCACAATCCGGCTTTCTGCTTACTGTGTGTGTCCCAAGGTCCATGTCACTGTGGCATATGTCAGTATTGGTAGAAAATATAGTTTATAGATTAAAAGTTTACATTTCCTTGGGATTTCTTAAGTAGCTTCCCGACTGATTGGTTGGTTGGTGGTTGGTTGGCCCTCCGCCAATGTAATTCTTCTCATAACTTCTGCATCTATTTTTGCATTTGTAGATAGCACACTTCCTAGGTAGTTGAAATCTTCTTTTGTTGTCAACTCTTTGCCCCTCAGCAAAAGTTTGTTATCTCTAGGTCTGTGTTTCTTTGTCATGATTACCCCTTTGCTCTTCTCTTTACCGATTTTCATATGAAATCCTTCTGTTACCTTGTTCCACTCATCCAATTCTTCTTGCACTTCTGCTATTGTCTCACTACACACCTCTACCTATATTGTTCACATAAATCATAGTTCAGCTAATTTGCACTTTTCAGGTAAAAGACACAACATGACCTGCTAGGGAAGCATCTGCACCAAATAGGTGTGTTTGAAACCAGTACCTGCCGATTGTGCGGAATTGGTGAACATGACAGACGACATCTGTACACTTGTGCCAGTCTGGCAAATGAGCGTGATGCAATGCCCAACGGCATAAAGAAGGAGGAAAGGGAGGCTCAACTCTACTGGTTGACTAGATCAAGCATGATTGCATCATAGCAGCATTTAAGAAGAAGAAGAAGAAGAAGAAGATAGTGTGGAGAAGCACACAATTAGTTTATGTTGAATGCTACAGCATGCATGCCAAGTAACATTATTCATGACAATCCAATGTACCGGTAACTTTCCAGTTTTCTCAACAGTCAACAGGAATGTAATTTAATTCATACACTTTTTCAGAAACTATCATACATAAAGTCCTTTGCAAGTAAAGAAAGATCCCAGGTCTCAAGAAATTTCCCCTCCTCGTTACCACCTCCACTCGGCACGGGTGACAGTGCTCGCGAGGCGTTGGAATAGGGAACCTAAGTGGGCGTTGTCTGGTTCTCTCCGGTCAGCTTGGTATAGGCGATTAACCCGTGCTAAATGTTTCGTAAGCGATAGCGCGAGAACCCGACCACGGACAGGAATTATATTCATACTGTAAGAAACTATAATCTTTCCTCTTTGCGTGGATATACATAACTCTGCTCTATCACAAATATTAATGACATTTGTTTTGAGTTGAAGTGAACTCTACATTTACACTGTTGCCAAACCTTCCAAACTGCTCATGAAAAAGCACGTAAAACCATTTTGTCCGTGGCATCAGCATAACATTTGGTATCCGACTTGCTTTGTGGCTACTGTGAGGTCACTGGGTTGTACTAGATTATACATTACTAATAAAATATCCTTTAATGTGCCAACAAAATCTTGAATGAAAAGTACATTTAGCAACCATGGACAGGTGCGTGGTATGCGAGGATGCCACAGCTGCACACAACGTGGCTGCGTCTCGCTTAGGTTGCCGCTCAGTCAGAGTACATTTGCGACAGCGCGCAAACATGGGTCCATTTAACTCATAATAGTTTGAATTTAGGAAGCGTCATCGAGCAAAGTAGAATGCCATCATCTTCTTGACAAAATTATGCATCTTGTGATGTTATTGGTTTAGATTTCTTTTGCGCGAGTCAAAAGATACGGCGAGTTACATTTTCGTACCATGCTAATTCTTATGGGCGCTGAGACCAGAGAGAACCAATTTCCTTCCCGCCTTCAAAACTTAGGTTCCCTCATCCAGGTGTCATTGTTAAGAAATCAATTTTTTGATGTAGTTAAAATGTTATAATTTCTCATTTATTTTCAAATATATGGAATAATTATGTAAAATTAATATAAAATAAACTTTGTATTTTTAAAATAGCTTGAAAACTGCCGTAATTATTGCCTGTCGTAATTATTCTGATCGTAACCATGAAGTTACAACTAACTCTAATTACGGCAGTTTTCATGCTATTTTTAAAATACAAAGTTTATTTCATATTAACTTTACATGATTATTCCATATATTTGAAAATAAATGAGAAATTATAACATTTTAACTACATCAAAAAATTGATTTCTTAACAATGACACCTGGATGAATGGGTCATGCGGCCTACCGCATTCCAACGTCTCGCGAGCACTGTCACCCGTGCCGAGTGGAGGTGGTAACGAGGAGGGGAAATTTCTTGATACCTGGGATCTTTCTTTACTTGCAAAGGACTTTAGTTATCTTGGCAGACTCTATATAAATAAAATATTACATGCTATCTAGAGCCGATTATATTATGGAAGAATATAGTTTTGTTCATTCAGAGTCAGGATATTTTCAATGTATGAAAATGAGCAAAAAAGGCACACCTTATCAATTACGATTACCGTATTTACCCGATTGTGGGTCGCCCATAAGGGCAGGGGATAAGGCATAAAACTGGGGTGTGATCAACATTTGCATGAAAAACATTTTTCATTCCACAATTTCACAATTGTTGAAGGTGCCGAGTCACGTCATGTCACACGACGGCGCATCTTGACACATAAAAAGGATTGCAAGACGCACCATACAAAAGTGACACACTTTGTTTGTATGCAATAATACGAATTTACTTAAATTGAATTTCAAGTTACGATACAATTACGGTACATGTTCCTGCACAAGCCTTACTAACTGTCTAAAACTTTGGCAGCATCCTAGGACTTAAAGGTTGATGTGATGTTGTGGGGCTCGTTGTAACATGTTATTTTTTATAAAGTAATATTTATTTCAACTATTTAAGCAGAATTTTTTGGATATTTGTCTAACCATATCCACAATCTCATACTATACATTATAATAGTGCGACCAATATTCACATGCAAACCAGCTTTTCGATTCAAGACATGAAAAGTGGGATGCGGCCTACAATCGAGTAAATACGGGTTACAACTGAACAAGAAAAAAGTAAATAAACCAGGTACTGACTGGTCCAGCTCGAGCAATGCCTGGTCCAGTTCCACCTTTTCTTCTTTTATCGCCAGCTTGTCACTCTTGTTGGCCTTGGAATCGTCGTCCGTCTTGTTGCGACACTCCAGGAGGCAGTGAAGCACGCGACTGTGACGCTCCGACCGGCAGTGACATCGTATCAGCGTCTCCAGTTCCTGCCACATCGTGCGGTACTGTTCCTCCCTGGAACACAGACGGAACTTAGGCCTAAGAGATTGGACATAACTCTCATGTGTAAGGAGAGAACTTTGTTGTGAAGATGAACATAAACAATGGTACAATGTACAATCGTGGAATATGACATTCAGGTGGGCTCATGTAGGTATGTTCGTGGTCACTTAACGTACACAGTACAGATAGACGCAGAGACTAGGCGGCCGAAGATAAAGCAGTGCTTTACAAACAAGTAGGCCTTGGAGAAGAGTGTGAAGTCATACCACTGCATACCTCAACACGGACTCCCTAACTAGGTGGACATGCTAACGGTATCGGGACAGTGTTCATGAAGTGTTAACAAAAGTTATGTTTGTGAAATCACCCAACTATTATATTCCAACATAATCTGTAAGTTAGAATCTTATAGGTGCATAGTAACACTTGTTTTGTTAAGGAGGAGAAAATCTGATTAATCAGAACCCTACCCTGCATTCAAATTTCTATGCAGAGAGCTCTTCGCGCAGAATATTGCCCTTGTAACCGTCCTCGTTGCAAACCCAGCAAAACGTGAAGCTAGAGACCATGTCACCCACCCCGTCCATCACCGATGCACTCAGTCGAAGTGTCAATCAGATGTTCCTTGAGAAACCTGTGGCCCAGAAGCTGTTGTACACAACCTGTCTCTCAAAGAATGCTTCACCACTAGAATCACTAAGGTCCTTACTAATGACTGCAAGCAGTTGAACCTCAGAAACTGGCAACTATTACAATAAGTCAATTACATATCACCTAATCACGGGTATAGGGAAGGGGGGAGAAGGGCGAGAGGGGGTTATTACACATAGATTTTTTAGTGGTCCGGCTTGATAATGGTTTTATTATACCATAAGGCCCTTGGCTCAAAAAGTTAACCCACCTCTGAGTAAGAAGTGTAATATGTTCAATATAAAATGATACTAGATTAGAGGGAAGTGTAATGGCCAAGCTCAAATTCTATTATTCCTAGTAATTTCAACATTAATTATTATTGAAAACATAAAACATAGGTTTACTAAGGATAAATGAGATACAGGATAAGAATAGGAGAAGGAGAGGAGAAGGAGGGGGTCTCCAGTAGCAGGAGACCTACAGGCAAGAGAGAACTGATAGGATGTCGAAGGATAGAAGGAAATGGAAGGATTTACTGGCAAACCCAAGCTGACTTTGGCAGAGCAGGAAACACAATGAGATAGGCCTACACCTACCTACCTCTTAGGCCCCTTGCCTCGCTGCCCCATGTTGGGCGTGGGCAGTGGCTCATTCCTCGACTCGAGGGCGATCAGGCCGTATATCGCTTGTTTGCACTGCACAACCTCTTCGTCCGTTATCTCTTCCTTGACCATCAGTTGAGGCAGCGGTTCCAACAGCTGAAACGTTCATCACTTGAAGCCACCTAGTGTTTACATTTTAGTTTAGCAAACATGAGGAGTGTTCACTGAGCACCAGGATGATTGAGACATCCACGCTAAGGGATGGGCAAATCTTGATTTTCGAGTTTCTAGCTGTATTCGAACTCGGGAACTAAAGAAATTTAGAGCTTTCAAGTCGAAACCAAACTCATAAATCTGTTTGAAAACTGAAAAAAAGTCAAGAAGGAAGTAATTTCAAATCAAAGTTCAGGTAAAATTCCAAATTAATTTAATAAACCATGAACTCGAACTTAAAATTTTGAACTTAAACCAAACGTCCAAAAATGTTTGGTTGAAGTTCGGTATTTTGAAGGTCCATTGCAGCGGTGAATGGGAACTTACGCTCTTCATGTTGAAGATGCAGGTGGAGGAGATTGTGAGCGGCCAGTACTTGGTCAGCCGTCCTAGTCGTTCCCTCATCCGGTTGAGAGGCAGGTCCTTCTTGTCCAGCTTCACCGCTGTGGGACGCACCGGGAGCATCTTGTTCCCGCGCATGAACTCTCCGAAGTCCTGGGACGAGACAAACAACTTGATGACCACACACACACATACAGTATATGGCACGGAACAGCACTCAACACAGACAAGAACCTACAGAACATTGTGCAGTGCAGTGTATACTCCAAGAAGAAATACCGTATTAGCCCAAATACAACACGGCCTCCAATAAAGCATGAAACCTAATAAATAAAGGAAAAAGGTTAACGAAATTCAAAATAATATAATAAAAAATTAATTAAAATTTAAAATAGGTTATGTTGATAGAATGGCAATCGGCTGGAGTAGGGCCCTATATTAGGTGTGAGAGGTTCCAACAGCTTACCTCCAAGAAGTGATGGTGGCTGACGAATGTGTTGATAAATATAGGCATAAAAGTATGAACAAAACACAGAAAAATCCGAGACGTTTCGACACGAGGTCTTCATCACTCAGGAGAATAAGGAACATGGCCACTGACTGCAATACTAGTCAAAATGGCTACACCGTCGTTTAAAAATAATTCAAGTCATATAACAGAAATGTTGATTTTAATGCCCAATTGTCAAATTAATTGCATATTTTGGATAAAAACTTACAGAATAATAAGGTAAGTTCCTGGTTTTGCTCTAATTTTGCTACTTGATAATATAACAGTCATATTTAGCATCATTTAGTGAAAAAAGTCATTCCCAAAATTTCAGGGTCCCTAGCTATAGGGCACTTTAACAGCAAAGATTATTAATCTTTCTTTAGATAGCAGATACCGCCCTGCTACCTTACCTTTGGGCATTGCTTTCATTCACTCATTTCATTATGTAAAGCTACAAAAACTGAATCACAAGTTTGTGACGCGCAAATCTCAACGTCCAAAACAAGACTCACTCTTGCTGCCCTGCTGCTGCGGGGAGCGGGAGAGAGGGTTCTAGGCAGATCGCTAAAGTCCGGTTCACCAGCTATCGGTGCTCTGCAGTGGCTGCGCTCGCGAAGTGTATTCAGGTAGACTACGTTTAGGCGCTACTTCAAATGTTAGACAGCGAAAATAACAAAAGTGCTATTTTTTACAATATATTTGCAAAAAAAACAGGGCTACATTTGGGCCAATATGGTATATTTATAAAACAACAAAGGAAGCAAAAAGAATCATGTCACTACTACTGTACTTGACTACATCAAGTAGATGACATACTAGAAATACTGTGCCATAAGAAAGCCAAATTTAGGAAATCGTGAAGAATACACTAACCTAGACAAAAATATAAATACTAATGGTGTTTGAGGATAATTTTGATATTGATGGGGTTTCAATTATGGTTCAGAATTTAGAAACTGGCAGATTATTTACATATGTAGCCTCAAACTCTGGCTATTTCTTGGTAGCAGTACGCAAGGGAAAGCACAAAGAACGAGCGTCTCTTACTGTGATCCTATAGTCTGTGAAGCACAGAGAAAGAGCGTCTCTTACTGTGATCCTATAGTCTGTGAAGCACAAAGAAAGAGCGTCTCTTACTGTGATCCTATAGTCTGTGAAGCACAGAGAAAGAGCGTCTCTTACTGTGATCCTATAGTCTGTGAAGCACAGAGAAAGAGCGTCTCTTACTGTGATCCTATAGTCTGTGAAGCACAAAGAAAGAGCGTCTCTTACTGTGATCCTATAGTCTGTGAAGCACAAAGAACGAGCGTCTCTTACTGTGATCCTATAGTCTGTGAAGCACAAAGAAAGAGCGTCTCTTACTGTGATCCTATAGTCTGTGAAGCACAGAGAAAGAGCGTCTCTTACTGTGATCCTATAGTCTGTGACCCGGCCCCCGCACCCCTCACTGATGGAGGGTGGGTCTTCCAGCACGCTCCTGGAGGTCGACAGCGTGTGGATGAAGATCTCGCCGCCGTGCGCCGCGAGGAGGTGAGACGCCATCTTGCCGCCGGCTTTCCGCGGCATCTCCAGCATCACGGAGCGGCCGTTGAGCAGGAAGTTTATCAGGCACGAAGACGGACGGCTGGAAACAACCAGGGTTATGTGACGCACAGATTTCAAGAACAAGATTTGCCTACATAGGCCTAAACTTCTAAGGAAAAAATAAATAAAACGGAAAAATCAAGAACAAAGTTTTAAGTGCTGTGTAAGACTATATTCTATTCTAAGAGGTGTGGGGAACTCTACATTGGGGATGCAAAAAGACCTCTAGAAGTAACAGTTGAGGAACATTAAAACAACATTAAAAAACATGTTTTAACTTCACAACTGGGAGACGATGTTTACACAATCGTCAATACCTAATTGCAATCGCCCTCTTTGGTCACCTAGTAGTCAAATGGCACTCATGGCAATCAGAATTCCCAGTATTTAGTTCAATAAAACTTTGCTACAATGGCACTCATGGCAATCAGAATTCCCAGTATTTAGTTCAATAAAACTTTGCTACCTATTAAAAAGAAGCTGTCAAAATTATAAACAATCAACATGGCACTGCATCTGGAACGTAGAAGTGGCCATTGTGTATGATTGGCGTCTGGCGGCAAGAGGGAAGGACCAAAGATACTGGAAGGACACTGGACAATCCAAGTTCGGCTGGCATCGAGTCAAATGCAAGAGCGCGGAAATAATGCGAGTGCTGTTTTTGAGATTGTATTTTCGGAAAAAAACATTGCGCTATATTCGGTCCGATACTAAATTTTGTTAAATAATTTCAATAAATAATATTTTTTAACATGACATTGATTTCAGCTCACTACAATGTACCTTTTTTAATGATTGAAAACTAGGGATGTCAACCACAATCGTATATCGATTATCGATATTATCACAATATAGGTGGCTGTATCGCGATAATCCTACGATATCAATATTGCTAGCGATATCGCGATAATTATTGGGAATCCGGATTTTTAATAGGAAATTCAGTAACGTATACACGTTTATATGACTAATCGACGCTGCTACAACAATATTTTTCTCCTGAATTCTGGATTTCATGGAATACCCAGCGTCTCAAAACGGTTTTTTTCCGCTCGCGATCTATTTGACGGTACCACCCCCCTCCCCCCAACCCCAGCAATCAAGGAACAGCACTCGCCGCTCCCTCTCGCACACTAGCTTGTGGGAGGGGCATCGAGGGGATCATCGTAGGTGGCGGCCAATCCGCCGACCAGTGTTGAGATGGTGCACAATTCAAAATGACCAAAAATGCGAGAAAAGTGCGTTTTATGCCGATATATCGTGATATGATTACAAAGTGACCGTATCTGTAAGATATTTTTGGGCACGATATAATCACGGTATTATTTAAAACTCGATTATAGATATGAATTTTCATATCGTTTGACATCCCTAATAAAAACTGTTTTTATTCACCTGCCCGACTATTGTATAGTAAATAACATGATATATTTTGAACTCATGTTTCTATTCACCCCACTCAGCAGGTGAATAGAAACACCATTTAATTGTTTTTTCCAAGTAATAATTTTTTTAAACTCGATTTTACACTAGGGCCTATAAATTACATCATTCATTCATTTTTCATTACCTGCATGCAAAAAAAAGAATTATTTTTAGCAATAAACCTGGTTGTTATGATGAAAATGCTAAAAAAAAAATCTTTTCATCCCGTATTACCAGTTATTTTGTTTTAAAGATATTTTTTAAGGGTGTGCGAAGCTTTGAAATTATCGAATCCAAATCAAATCTTTTAGTACTCGAATTCGATTCGTTGGTCAAATCCGAAATCGTAAAAATTCGAAGTATTCGAAAATTCGAATCCGGCGCCAAGCTCCCAAGAAACACGCAAATAAATCGAAAGGTCGATTTTATAGTTAGCAATCGATCACGTGATAACATGGCCGCCGCGTACGTAAACGAAGAATTTTCGTTCGCATCTTGTTGTTCAAAAAAACGCGATGTTTTTCTCGCACGTAGCATCTGAAAAACAACAGTGCACTCTCTCCTCTCTTCTCTCTTGGACGATGCGGGCAGGCTGCCTGCAGCCGTTGCGCAAGCGGACGGCACAGCGCGCTCTGTCTCTCTCACTCACGCGAGCCCTGGCCGGCCGGCTGCCGACTCTGAAGACAGGCGGGCACCGTGTTTACGTCAGTCTCCCTTCACATAGCGATGCGTATGCATTACATGAACGATACCCATCTCTGAACTCGTACGTAATAAGTGCGGGTCTATGAAAAGGCCAGCGGATACAATAACTGTTATGTTTTGGCCTACTAATGTGTTCTTAAATGACAGCAAGAAGTTACCTCGCGATGTTATCTTCAAAAGTAGAACAATGCCAAAAGATAAGATAGGCCTACCGCGCGAGATAAATACTTCGCGTTCAGAGAATACTGGATGAAGTGTTGTTGATTGGCTGAAGATGTCACGGAGTCTCAAAAACGTGGTAAAAACAATGAAAAACAGCACGGGACCATGAAATTATGGCATTTCTTTATGTTACTTGTTCCGTATGAGGTAGACCAATTTTGGATTCGGATTCGCGAATTTGGTTTTTTGCTTGGGATTCGAGATTCGGATTCAAAATTTAAAAATTGATTCGCACACCCCTAATATTTTTTATAGACCACTTACTGACTTTTATATGAAGTCCAAAGGCAGGTACAGTATCTGTATTTGTCGTAAAAATTAAATGCAATTTTTGTTTTTACAATCAGTTCTGCCAGTATAGCAGACCTAGCGTTGATAGCACCTACCTGTTGACGTCTACGGGTGTGATGCGATGCATCGCTATGCAGTTGTGAACCTCGGAGACGCTGGACCCCCTGGGCGTGCACCACTTCAAGGTCATCGTCTCGTACTCCGCGCCGTCGCGTTGGCTGCGGATCTGAGCGGAGTCGGCCGCGTTGCCTGGGGACAGGGAGAGTTGTGACTTGTGACGGACGTCGCTGGGGAATCCTCCCACCTTACCTTCTATTCTCAACGTTCATTATGGACGCTACGAACCAAAATGGCAATCTCCGACGTATGACAACCATAAGCCAAAAATGTTTATTTCAAGTTTAATTGAAGTCATCTACAATCTACATAGTTCACACATATGCATGTCGCCAGAACGTTTGAAGTTGTCAATAAGAAATACAGTATGTACGGGCACATTTCATTTATATAGTGTGTGTGTGATGCACACGATGGCAATGAGTTTGACACTATTTCGACGAAGGAAAAATATAATTTCTACAAACCATGAATTACTCATAGGTATGTTCGCTGGCCATTACTCGCCTTTACTTGAAATAAAGAATGCAATACATTGAATACAATAAAGAAAAGAATACAAACCAATACCGTGTAAAGAGGTGTTTTTTTTTAGTTTTTTTTTTAAATATGCCAAATGGTGTTAACTAAAAGAGCAAACTCTTAAGGTATATTTGCTTAACTAGGAAGCTTTGCAAATGCTTTTTCAGGCGCATTGTTGGATGAGCGTATGTTTTTTTAAGCGAAAAAAAGCGTAAAATTGCGATTTTCATGAGAAATTATTTTTCGATTGCTGTTGGGGTGCGTGTTGCAAAGAGAGCTCTCGCGCAATTTTTTATCACACCTTTCTTCATTCACACAGCCTTACTCATATTTATTTTCTTCTTTCACTTTTTTCGTCTCCATACTTGCCGGCCCTCTCTGCAACGAGCACTCCTCCGTTCCCACCCAGTTTAACCCATCCTATCGAACATCCTCACTCCTTCCCATTAACCCCCCTCGTCTTCCCTCACGTTCTTCCCATTGGAAACAAGAAAACATGGTGGTAATTCACAATTATGGAAAAAGAAAATTTGGAAGATTCCAATACAATTGACATGGGCACTGATAACTCTACTGTTGAGTGCCCTAAAACAACATTAACTAACTAACTGCACTCAAATTTCACAGAAAAATATAAATTCATAAAATTAAGGTTCTGTGAAAATATCATTACAATCGGATAAAGCATGTAGGTGTTATAAGTCGAAGAATTTTTTTTTTAACAAAAAAAGCGTAAAATTGCGATTTTCATGAGAAATTATTTTTTGATCGCGCTCAAATTTCACACCAATATATTAATTCATAAAATTAAGGTTCTGTGAAAAAAATCATTACATTTGGATAAAGCATGGAGGTGTTATAAGTCGAAGAAAATTTAAAAAAATCAAAAAAAAATCGTAAAATTGCGATTTTAATGAAAAATAATTTTTCGATTGCGTTTGGAGTACGTATTGGTTTAGCCGGAATTGTGTTAACAAACAGACAAAAATACAAAAAAGAAGAAAAAAAAGAAAAAAACATTCCGGATTTTTTTTTCCAGTGTAGTGAAATGGAATCTTTGCTTCGCTCGCTACGCTCATCCAAGAAAACCATATTTTTCTACTATTAGGTTTCATAGTAACTTTTTCCACTCTTCATCACTTTTCACTCTAAATTTGCATAGGGGTCTATATAAAAAGAGGCTAAATCAAAAACATTAGGGGCCTTAATGTAAATTGTTTTCTTTTAAGGAAGAAAGCTTGACTGAAAAACATACTTTGAGGATAGGTGATAAATAGGGATGCACATCAATACTATTTTCATTATCGATAATCAAAATAGTAATGTCATTATCGAATCGATAATATCGATATCACCAAACAAAGCCTGATCATGGAACCTCAAGTGTGGCAAGTGTACGTCTTAAGTCATAACAACACAATCACGTTTTGTTTGCTGCCTCGCTGTCTTCAATGTCATGTGTTTGGCTTCCGTTTTTGACCCATCATTTCTAAGCATAAATTTCGAGTGTGGCACCATCAGCCCAGCCAGTGCATGGCACAACGTGAGATAATTTCCGTCTTCAGAGTTTGGTTCGTGCCACTATTGACCAATTATTTGATATTTCGATAATCGATAATGAACTTTGGTTATAGATTATAGAAATGATATTGATTATTGATTATTGATCAATAATATTGATTATTGTGTGCATCCCTAGTGTAAACAACAGACCATTTTCCAAATTTTCAACATTTCAACCCCCAAAAATACCCCAAAAACCGTTAATGCTAGAAAATTCGTTATTTTTATACCCATTGACATAGAAGTCTCAAATTAAGTTTTAAATCTTCTATTGGCTCTGTATTATGATTTTGTATGTGGGTTTCAACTTTTAAGTTCTTACTTATATATTTTGATTGGCACATCATTGAAATAAATATATAATATTATTAATATGAGAAATAAAATAATCCTAAATCAAATTGTGCTATGGGATAGTATATTAATTTTTTCTAACAAACGACTCCAAGAGCGATCAACTAGGCCTAGGTGGTATCTGCGGTAGAAAAACATTGGTGACTTATGAGGATATTGGGATTTCCAATGCAATTTATTTTATGAAATATGTTTGTTTCACTGTTTTTCAACGCTAGGAATTCACAAAAATAACATAAAAAGAAAAACACATAAAAACAAGGCTAAACACACAATTTAACCAATAAAATTAAATGAGTTTTTGGAAAAAATAAAACTATAAACACACACACTTTTAACTGTAATAAATGACTAATGAGATGAGATAAGTTTATCCCATGTGTTACCTCATGAATACGTAAAAAATAAAATACCTTTCAGAATTGAGGTGTGAGCTGCAAAATGATGATAAATTTCAACATCATAGTTTGCGGAAGAACTGGCATTCTGTTCTTCCTTCATAGGAATACCAGTGACGGTGGTGGAACCCAGGTCGTAGTGGTGCAGGATGAGGTTGGCAAGCTTGGCTGCGATTCCTCCGCCAGCTTTCCCCAGTGTGACCTGCTGGGCATGATTTAAGAGGGCCTGGAGGAGTAGAAAAACCCCCAAACTTGAACACGTATGACGGTGGTGGAGCCCCCGGGGGTAGTGGTGAGGATGGTTGGCAAGCGGCGGGGGGTTTTCCGCCAGCTTTTACAGTGTGTACCTCGCTGGACATGATTTAAGAGACCTAGAGTAATAAAAACACAACTTGAACCGTTGACGGGGGTGGGGCCCAGGTGGTAGTGGTGCAGGATGAGTTGGGAAAACTTTTGGGTGGGATTCCTCCGCCACTTTCCATGTGACCTCGCTGGAATGATTGAAGAGCCGAGAGTAGAGTAGAAAACACCAAATTGAAAAGTATGCGGGGTGGAGCCCAGGTGGTGTGGTGCAGGATGAGGTTTTGGGAAAACTTGGCTTGATTCCTCCCCCCACTTTTACAGTGTGTACCTCGCGGAAAAGATTGAAGAGACCTGAGAGTAGATAGAAAAAAACAATTTAACACGTATGAGGGGGTGGGGCCCCCGGTGGTAGTGGTGAGGATGAGGTTTGGCAAGCTTGGTGGGATTCCTCCCAGCTTTTACAGTGTGTACCCGCGGACTATTGAAGAGACCTGAGAGTAGGAGAAAACACAAAATTGAACACTTTTGACGGTGGTGGGGCCCCGGTGGTAGTGGTGCAGATGAGGTTGGCAACTTGGCTGCGATTCCCCCCGCCGCTTTTCCCGTGTGTACCCCGCTGGCATGTGAAGAGACCTGAGAGTAAGTGAAAACACAACTTGAACCGTTTTTGACGGTGGTGGAGCCCAGGTGGAGTGGTGCAGGGTGAGGTTAACAAGCTTGGCTGCGATTCCCCGCCACTTTCACAGGTTTACCTCGTGGACATGATTTAAGAGACCTGAGAGTAGAGTAGAAAACCAAATTTAACACGATGACGGTGTGGGCCAGGTGGGGAGTGGTGCAGGATGAGGTTGGGGAAGCTTGCTGCGATTCCTCCGCCAGCTTTCACAGTGTGTACCCGCGGGCATGATTTAAGAGACCTGAGAGTAGAGTAGAAAACACAACTTGACCCCGTATGACGGTGGGGGACCCAGGTGGTATGGTTTCAGGGTGAGGTTGGCAAGTGGTGGGATTCCTCCGCCCCCTTTTTTACGTGTGTACCCGCTGGGCTGATTGAAGAGACCGAGAGTAGAGTAGAAAACCAACTTGAAAGTATGACGGGGGTGGAGCCCAGGGGGGTAGTGGTGCAGGATGAGGTTTGGGAAGTTGGCTGTGATTTCCCCCCCCAGCTTTTTACAGTGTGTCCTCGCTGGACATGGGTTTAAGAGACCTGGGGAGAGAGTAGAAAAAACAACTTGAACACGTATGACGGTGGTGGAGCCCAGGTGGTAGTGGGCAGGATGAGGTTGGAAGCTTGGCTGTGATCCTCCCCCCCCTTTTTACAGTGTGTACCTCGTAGACATGATTTAAGAGACCCGAGAGAGTGTAGAAAAACACAACTTTAAACGTATGCGGGGGGTGGACCCCGGGGGTAGTGGTGCAGGATGAGGTTGGCAAGCTTGGCTGCGATTCCTCCGCCAGCTTTCACAGTGTGTACCTCGCTGTCATAATTGAAGAACCTAGAGTAGAGAAAAACAACTTGAACACGTATGACGGTGGTGGAGCCTAGGTCGTAGTGTTGCAGGATGAGGTAGGCAAGCTTGGCTGTGATTCCTCCGCCAGCTTTCACAGTGTGTACCACGCTGGTCATAATAAGGAAACGTCACTTGACGTCACAGCTGGTAGTCACGTGACCGAAAATCATACTGATGGACAAGAAGCCTCATTTCGCAAGTTAACGCCTGCAAAACGGCGCAACAAATATCAAGCTCTAACTTTTATTCTACATATTCATTATTTGGACAAAACTTAAGAGGAATAATATTTAGCAAACATATCATTCCTTCTAGTAGCGTTTATTTTTATTTTTTACACAGCAGTTTGCTTGTTATAACAATGTATGCATTATAAATGTCAAGATTATCAATGACTATAAGTCTTCTCACCTTTAATTGACAAAAAACTACTGGTCGGATTTTGACAAGAATTCTTTCTAATATGCATCTAGCTATTTAGACAATAAATAAATGAACTTTCTAGGTAGAAAAAGCACTGAACAAAAATTTACAGCTTAGCGTGCAGTTTTTCACGGCTCATTCGCACGTCAAAAGTGCTATTTTAGATGAAAACACAATACACTGCATATTATATAATATTATGCTATGCTATAAATTTTGGTTCAGCAAAAATTTACAGCATAACGTGCAGTTTTTCAAGGCTCTTTCGCACGTCAAATGTGCGTATTTTAGATGAAAACAATACATGGCATATTACCCTATGCTATAAATTTTTGTTCAGTGCACTTTCTATCTAGAAAGTTTATTAATTTCTTGTCTAAACAGGCCGATGCAAATTTTGAAAGAGGTCTTGTTGAAATCCGATCACTAGGTTTTTGTCAATTGAAGTTGTTAAATTTAATTTCACAAAAAACAAGTAAAAGCCTTACATTTTATTTCAATACGTATATTGGTATAACACGTTAATGGCCGTCTAAAAATTCAAAATAATCGCTATTAGAAGGAATGATATGTTTGCTAAATATTATTCCTCTTAAGTTTTGTCCCAATAATGAATAGAATAAAAGTTAAGAGCGTGGTAAGTGTCGCGCCATTCCGCAGACGTCAACATGCGAAATGAGGGTTGCTTGTCCATCAGTTGGGCTCGAAGCGGAGAATACCCAGCATGCTCCTGGATGCCTGACGTAGTTACTAGTACCCTATTGAAGAGACCGGAAAGTAGAGTAGAAAACAACTTGAACACGAACTGTCATACTTATGGATATCGTACACTATGTGGCCGTTTCATTACTAGAGATGTGCAAAAATGGTTTTTTAAGGTTTGAAAATGCGCGCCTTAAAAATAAAATTCGCGATTTGTCGCGATTTACCAAAAAAACACAATTTTTCTCATGCACAACTTTAAAAAAAAAAAAAAAATTTAAATCCAAGTTTCAGGATAATTTGTTTCATTTTAATGATTTAAAAGAAAAAGAAGCTCATGAAAGTGCAGTTCAGAATCGTTTAAATTTTAAGCTCAATTTCAGCCTTCAGTTTCAAAGTTTCCGACAGTTTTTACCAGAATTAATTTCATCTACCCGGCACCTCCACCAAATTTACGAAATTATGCATTATTTATGAAATATCTTTTGATATGGATATGAAGTATTTTGAGCTTACTCTCGTTCAAACAATTATTACGATCTCCCAATCGCTTTGTATGAACCGGCACCTCCACCAAAACTTTGAATTTTTTTATTTTTTTTAAATTTCGTGACCTAATTTGCATTTAAGAACTAAAGGACATAATTGCTAATTTTGCCACTAGTTCGCGTTATCAACTAAAATTTCGCGAAAATTCGCGAATTGGAAATTGGTACCATTCAATCACAATTCATGAGATTCATGTGCAAACTGAATTTGAAGGGATTATTGCAACTTTAAAAAAATCCTCGAATTTCGTTGTCACCATTTTTGGGGGGCGCTGAATAACGCCGAATGGAACAACGCCGAATCGATCGTGTGTAGTGTACTTGCCACGCTACTCTTTTGTGTTGGAAAAGAAAGGTTAGGAGGAAAATTGGCATGTACACTACACACGATCGATTCGGCGTTGTTCCATTCGGCGTTATTCAGGCGTCCCCATTTTTGAACATCTCTAATTATTACTATTACTGCCTATTGGACCAACTCACATAGCATACTAAAAGTGTGCACTATAGTTCTGCATTTGCACAACGTTCATAACATTTAAAATTAAAAATACTGCTCTTTACATCAATCTGAATTCATCTGCAATATTTGTAACAAGGACTTCTGAACAACATAATCAAGGAATTGAAGAAAATTGGTTTTGTTTTGTGACAAATGACCAACGTCCAAACAGTTTCACCCATTGCAGTGATAATATCTGCCATGAGCTTCAATAGTACTCACGTCTCTGACGGGGTGGCTCGTAACCTCCGTCTCGGTGTTGTTGGGGTGAACGTTGAGGATCACAAGGTGACAGTGACTGACCGGCATCAATCTGTGGACGGAACAATAACATAAAGGTTGATCCAGAGGGGCCCACCCAACAATACAACCTGAGGCAAGCATAGCAAAACATTTTAATTACTATAAATGTAATTTTTCCATTTAATGCCGGAAACTATACACACTCAGACAACCTAAGAATAGTTGGAACCGGTAATTTTTTTGACCGGTCTTTCTTTTCAACAGCAGCATCTTTACAGTGGGCATGTTAAAAATAGGCCTACTCTAAACTTCAGGTACTCTGTCTTAACACTGTAATGTAACAACTTGAGCCGCCGTATGCTTTGCTGATA
Organism: Sweltsa coloradensis; assembly: GCA_024449915.1. Classification (NCBI taxonomy): domain Eukaryota; kingdom Metazoa; phylum Arthropoda; class Insecta; order Plecoptera; family Chloroperlidae; genus Sweltsa; species Sweltsa coloradensis. Next base: position 102,958 of record JAMZAV010000655.1, read on the forward strand.
GAATGAATGAGATTACACTTGTGGTCTTGTTATCATATCTCATAACATAAACGAAACAATGCAGTGTGTCGTGGCTGACTAGCGATACGTAGTTGCTGGAGTGGGAGGGGGGGGGGGGGGGAGACGGACAGCGTTGTGCAACTAGCACGGTGTTCAACATTGGTCAAGGTCAACCACTTTTACCTTCTTTATCATCGATCGAGGAGTCGGCTCCTACTCGATTCCCAAGGCTCCGTAGTTGACTTCAATATTTTCTACCCAATGTCATCACTAATTGAAATCCGTATCGCAATATCGCAAGGTTTGTTTTTGGTAAGAAAATTTTTAAAAAAACAACATTGCCGATATGTGGACCAATAAATTATAAAAACTCAAATCGAAAAATATGTACTTGTGGCACACGTGTTAAGTATCACATATCATTTGGTGAAACGGAATTTACTTAAAAGTTCCAATAAACCACACGTGTCCCGTGAGTAAATGGCACCTCATGCTGGCTGGTTTTCCCTGCTACTCCGAGCTTGACTCACTCTCAATGCTCTTCCCCTCCACCGCCACTGGGAAGCAGCATCCACCATATCGTACCTAGCATGATATTGCCTTGTCTCCTCGTGATATCAATACAATATTTTAAATTGTTGGACAGCCCTAGTCCTCTTTTCTTAAATTTATTGGATGAGCGTAGCGAGCGTAGCAAGCGAAGCGAAGATTCCATTTCACTACACTGGAGAAAAAAATCCGGAATGTTTTTTTTTCTTTCTTTCTTTCTTTTTTTTGTATTTTGTTGTTTGTTAACACGATTCCGGCTAAACCGATACTCCGATTGCGATGAAATTTTATGGAGGTCTTCGAAATCTCTGAACTTAGAACTGCCACGTTTTTTTAGCGCAATCGGGAAATTTTTTCTTATAAAAAACGCAATTTTACGATTTTTTTTCGATTTTTTAAAAATTTCTTCGACTTATAACACCTACACGCTTTATCGATTGTAATGATTTTTTCACAGAACCTTAATTTTATGAATTAAGATATTCGTGTGAAATTTGAGCGTAATCGAAAAATTATTTTCTCATGAAAATCAAAATTTTACGGGTTTTTTCTTTTTTAAAACAATTCTTTGACTTATAACACCTACATGCTTTATCCTATTGTAATGATTTTTTCACAGAACCTTAATTTTATCAATTTATATACTCGTGTTAAATTTGAGCGCAATCGAATAATGATTTCTGATGAAAATTGCAATTTTAGGATTTTTTAATTTTTTTTTAAATTACGATTTATTAAAAAAATTAAGTAAATTTTTTATTTTATTTAATTTAATTTAAAAAAATCTTCGACTAAGCAATAATTTTTTCACAGAACAACAGAAAATCCGCGTAACACATGGCAGCTCAATGCACCAATTACGCTCATCCAACAACGCGGCGGGACTTAAGCGTTTTCCTAGTAACCTATATTATTGTACTAGTTGGATGAGCGTAGCGAGCGAAGCAAAGATTCCATTTCACTACACTGGAGAAAAAAATCCGGAATGTTTTTTTTTTTTTCTTTTTGTATTTTTGTCTGTTTGTTAGCACGATTCCGGCTAAACCGATACTCCGATTGCGATGAAATTTTATGGAGGCCTTCGAAATCTCTAAACTTAGAACTGCCACGTTTTTGAGCGCAATCAGAAAATTATTTCTCATGAAAATCGCAATTTTACGATTTTTTCGATTTTTAAAACATTTCTTCGACTTAAAACACCTACGTGCTTAATCCGATTTTAATAATTTTTTCACAGAACCATAATTTCATGAATTAAGATATTCGTGTGAAATTTGAGCGCAATTGAAAACTTATTTCTCATAAAAATCGAAATTTTACAGTTTTTTCATTTGTAAAACAATTCTTTGACATGTAACACCTACATGCTTTATCCTATTGTAATGATTTTTTAACAGAACCTTAGTTTTATGATTTAATATATTCGTGTAAAATTTGAGCGCAATCGAATAATTATTTCTTATGAAAATCGCAATTTTACGCTTTTTTTCTATTTTTAAATTAACGATTAATAAAAAAAAAAGTTAATTTTTATTTTATTTTATTTTATTTTAAAAATCTTCGAGTTAGTAATAATTTTTTCACAGAACAGAAAATCCGCATAACACATGGCAGCTCAATGCACCAATTACGCTCATCCAACAACGCGGCGGGACTTAAGCGTTTTCCTAGTATTTAAAATTTAAATAGTCAATTATTTTACAATAGTAGCCCGGCATATTCATTGATTCATATCAAATTTTCCCCAGAATGCACACCATTACCAAGACTACCAGTGGCGTAGAACCGGGGGGGGGGGCAATGCCCCTCCCCAAGTTTGTGTCAGGGAGAGGGGCAGGGGGGCAAAATATTTAACTTCACATTAATTTTTTTTGTTAGATTGCAGATAGTTGCTGTAAAACATCGTTTACAGAGTACAAGTGCAGAAAGTTTAGTTTCAGTTTTTGAGCTATTAATTTAATTTATTTCAAAACTGTCTATTATTGATTATTGTGCATTTAATATACTTTTATACACATAATGGTTTAGTTGGGCAATCAAATTGCAATTTCAAAAACAACTAAAGTGGATATCCTTCATAAACAAAATGGTAATCCCTTGAGTTGCCATTTTTCACTTAAAACTTAAAACATGACAAAATAACTGTAGAATGGTGGTGAATAGTGGTGAATAGTGGCTACTGGCTAGTAAAGTAAAAGTTTTTCTTACTCCTCTATCTTGGCAGCCTTCTGGTTTTCTGCTGTCAGATGGTTCTGGAATATTTCCTCCAGGCGCTTGATGCTGGCGTTGTTGCGTGTTGACGTTATGCATATTACACGGCAGTTATTCAAGATCTGAAACACGTTCCAAGACGATATATTAGGTTGGCACACGAACACACACAAGAACACTAACCACTAGCTGTAAAACAACAGTGGATGTCAGCGTTTCTCAAAGTGTGGTCCCGCGACCACTAGTGGCCCGAATATAATTGTATTTGGCGAGATTGTATGAAATTTCTTTAATAATATGTAATAAATTTAATTTTTGTTTACGTGTATAATACTTAGCCAATTAGCCCCAAGACAGGTTGTCCTAAAGTCCAGATGGCAAACTCAGGGAAATAAATAAATTTGAAAAGAAAGGGAAATTGTTTACACTTTGGAATTTGCTTATTTCCCTCAAAAATCTCTAAAACTCACCGAATCGAGACCAATCAACATTTTTCCAACGGCAAGCCTCAGCGGGAACCCTATTTTAATGTGCCACTGCCACAGCTGCCAGTCATAACGTTGAGAGGAAAATTAAGTTCTCTTATTTTCCCATGCAGACAAATAATTTACAGTCTGAATAAATACAAGTTTAAAAAATATGCTGCAGTTTATACGTCTGCCTATATTTATCTATGACCAATAAACATATCTTGAATCTGGAAAACTTGGTGGTCATGTATTTTGATAACCTGAAATATTACAAACTCTGCATGAGCTTAATTGACAAGAGCAGCAGTGCATAGTATAGTGTAGGTAGTGGTACCACTGTACTGTACTGTATAAACAGTGAGTGTTTATTTAAAAAAACACATTTGCACACTACTTTGTGTGACTGGTCCGCAGGTATGCCGACCTCCGGGGTGGAAAGTTAGTTAATATTTATATACTAAATTGAAAAATGAAGAACAAAGTTGGTTGGATGAGCGTAGCGAGCGAAGCGAAGATTCCATTTCACTACACTGGAGAAAAAAATCCGGAATGTTTTTTTGATTTTTTTCTTCTTCTTTTTTTTCTGTTTGTATTATTGTGTGTTTGTTAACACGATTCCGGCTAAACCGATACTCCGATTGCGATGAAATTTTATGGAGGCCTTCGAAATCTCTGAACTTAGAACTGCCACGTTTTTGAGCGCAATCGGGAAATTTTTCTTATAAAAAACGCAATTTTACGATTTTTTTCGATTTTAAAAAAATTCTTCGACTTATAACACCTACATACTTTATCCGATTGTAATGATTTTTTCACAGAACCATAATTTTATGAATTAAGATATTCGTGTGAAATTTGAGCGTAATCGAAAAATTATTTCTCACGAAAATCGAAATTTTACGGGTTTTTTCTTTTTTAAAACAATTCTTTGACTTATAACACCTACATGCTTTATCCTATTGTAATGATTTTTTCACAGAACCTTAATTTCATGAATTTATATACTCGTGTTAAATTTGAGCGCAATCGAATAATTATTTCTTATGAAAATTGCAATTTTACGATTTTTTTCATTTTTTAAAAATTACGATGAATGAAAAAAATTAAGTTAATTTTTTATTTAATTTAATTTTTAAAAAAATCTTCGACTAAGTATTGATTTTTTCACAGAACAACAGAAAATCCGCGTAACACATGGCAGCTCAATGCACCAATTACGCTCATCCAACAACGCGGCGGGACTTAAGCGTTTTCCTAGTACAAATTAACATCACTCTATTTGGAGGCTGTGTGCTGTGCCTGTGCCTATTTCAAATACTGAGTTGTTGGCCAATACCTCAGTCGTGATGTTAATTTGTACCAAACCAACCAACCAGGGCTTCAGCCACGAGTCCCACCAAGACTGAGCCGTCCAGGATCCTTGTTGTAACTCAGGCCCACGCAGGCGCGTAGGAGCGTTTGAAAGTTGGGGGGGGGGGGTCAAATCTATCACCAGGTTTTGAGGGTGGCAGCTGGGGTCTGGGGCAAAGCCCCAGCCGTCGGAGGCCCTTTCACCATGAAATTTTTTTTCACCATACTAGTTATTTCGTCATGTTTTAACTGCACTCGGACTCTGCGCTCTAACTATCTGCGAACTAAAAACTAAAACTATGAATGTGAAGTGGCCCATTTTAGTAAATTTCAACCTCATTTTTTATGTAGGGCCTAGGCCTAATGACAAAGAACACAGAATACTCAGGATGTTAAGAATAGGCCTACACAATCTACTGGCTGCAATGATAACTTATACACTTGAGGTATACTTGTCAAATGGGAAACAGGTATATTTTTTATGGGAGTGCCAGCGTGAAAAGTGAGGGGGTCAGAGTGAAAAGTGGGGGAGTCAATTCCCCCCCTTCCTACGCGCCTGGGCCCACGCAACGTACCTTGGTGGTGTTGTCCGCTGGGGCCGCCCTTCTCGCCTTCTGTGCCTCGGTGCACTCGACCAAGGCTTCAGCCGCCGCCACGAGTCCCACCAAGACTGAGCCGTCCGGGTTCCTAGGAGGTGCGCCAAGTATCGCCAGGCTGTTTGCAAGCTGCAGCACAAGGTACAGTTAGAGGGGGAAGCCTCTGAGAACCTTCTGAATTTATTACACATTACAACCTTTCCACCTCAAGAACCTTGGTGGCAAAAGAAGAGTTCAAAGCAATCAGCAGGCTACTGCCGACCAACACCATTGTATTGAGATGTTTATGGCCGAGTTGGCTTGTTTATTGCAATGTTAGTTATTATAGTAGGCTACAATAATTTATTGTTAATGAATAGCAAATGCAAATTTTGTTTAATTAGGCCTTTCCTACCACTCCACTCCTTGTTACAACCTTAGACCTATCCTAAAGACAATAATGAGACTATTATTCAGGTGATTTCTAATTGACCTTCAAGCGGAGTCAACGGAAAAAGTCTCCGCTGGCTTTGCTTACATGTAATTCCATAGGCACAGCGGATAAGAAGATTGATTTTGGGACAGCCAACTAACAAAGCGACGTCAACTGCTAAATATTGGAACTTGGCTGAAGTACCGGTAAGCATATTGCTGTATTTGAGTAGAGCAGGCGCCAAAGTTTGTTTGGAATTCAAATCGTCGTTGCTAAGGGCAACCAGTGGCTGAGACGTCACCACTAAGAGAGTCTATTGCAATGACAACAGGTAGGCCGCAATATTTCTAGTCCGTCATCTTGATGACATCATTCAGGCACTTTCCATATCGGTAAATTTCTGTAAACTCGGCTTTCCTACATCCTTGACTCATGTTCTTTCAATTTCAAGCATCAAAGGTTGATCACCAAGATCTTGCCACTATCCCTCGAAATCATCGACAACTTGCTCGCCTATAATAATACAGAGTAGGGCAATTTATTTTTACTGTAATTATTTATTTGCATTATGTCTGTCTAAATTAGGTAAGTAATACTTGTTGGTGACAATGTTGCTGACTTTACTAGGCCTACACCTCTGAGCTACCTACATTTCCACTTTAAATCTTGTTTTAGGTCCATGTCTTTCAATTTGACAACATAAAAAATGGCTAAACGTATCAAACCTGCACCGCATTGCTGTGAGCAGTACTATTTATAACTCCATGCTGTGAGGATAGGCATCTAGAATGTCGCTAACGTTCGCGATCTGGACAAATCATTTGTTTTGCTAATTTTCTAGGTAGGCCTAGGTAGGTATTATTGTAAATATTTTGCTTCTTGACCAATGAAATAAAGTCGTAATGGAATCAAGTGTGCAGTGATATTTTGCGGAAGCAACTTTTGTTTTGATTGGAGAAGCCAAAATTTACAATAATGGGAAATGAGCACAGCACAACAAATAATTTTGTTTTCCGCCCAAATTGATATTGCGGACGATAGCGACATTCACGTTATCCTTACAGAATCGCGGTGCAGGCAGTTAAGTCCTTGCCCCTGACCCCTTGTTATTTAACTTACAAAAGCACTTTGCGAGCAAGCTCTGTTTTTCTATATCGGTCGTACAAGTAGGCCAAACGCCTCCTTGTTTCTATATTAGTCGTACAAGTAGCGCCTCCTTGTTCCTACTTACCCCAACAAGATTTTGTTCTTGATTACTCCAAGAGTTTACAAAGTGAGCACTGGAATCGCTAACCACGAATCGAATCTATAACAATCAAAATTGTAAATTAAGTACATTTTTTTTTTAATTGGGGAAATTTAAGAATAGAAATTGAAAGTCTCTACAGTCACACTTTTTTTAAGTTAAAAATTACAAAAATTAATAGCCTCTTTAATTCGAATTTGTATTATGTTAAAAATAACAATTAATTCACTATTTTTGGGATTTTTTTCTGGCTGATTAAGACAAAATATTGATGATCCAAAATTGTAGAGCTGTCCATGTTAAGCTTTCTTGACAGCTATGCAAAGTTTCGTTCACGTTTTAAGTTTGATGCTTCCTAGCCGAATGCAGCCATATTTTGCCAACTGCCAAATTTGTCCTATTCCCTCTTTTCCTCAAAAAGATTTTTTTAACAATTCTCTTTCCTGCAAATTGTTAAAATAAATCTTTTTTCTCTCAGTCAGTCCATAGAAAACCGGTTGAAAATTAATGTCACAAAAACACAACACCCTACGTTGAATGATGTGCCTTGGCGAATTGAAGTTTGAAATTATTTTGAGATGGCTATATTGGCCGTGTACCGGATCAGAAAAATTTGAAAAAAATATTTTTGATTTTCTAAAATAGCCAGATTTCAAAGCCATTAACTATGTTTTGACTTGGTAGCATATTTTGGAAAATAGAAAAACGCGGTCGAATAGCCTTAAACAAAATATTAAAAAATTCTGTAATTTAAAAAAATACATTTTTTTTATTTGCTAGGAACCATAGCTTGATTTGCTAACTTTTCACCGCAGACAATGCACTTGGGGCTAGACCTTTCTTCACCTTTGCACCATGTGAATATTGATAGGCCTAAGTATTGATATGTGATATGTACGATAATATGTAGACTGTCACTGCAAGATGGTATTTATGTAAAATTATCTTTTGTTGTACATGTAGGCTACTGGTAAACCTACTATATCCTAGATACTAAATTACTTATTCCTATTTGTAAACTCATACCTTTTTATTCGAATCTGTTACTTGCAGTGTATGGTTAAGTTGAAAAAAAGCGATGAGCTTAACTTCGCCAATAAAGACCTATTCTATTCTATTCTATAGCTAAGTAGCTGTTCTCATACAACCGTGTTTTCACAGATTCTTAAAAGTATCACTGCCCGTGCATTTAACTTATTTATGCAATAGTTTTGAACATTAGTTTTTACACGTCACTTCAGTCCCTACTATTGCCCAATTTAGGGGGTGTCAGCTAGCATAGGAATCAAGATCAGCATTGTTGCTGTATGATTACGCAATATCCATTTTTCAATTGGGACCATTTTTAATACTAGGAAAACGCTTAAGTCCCGCCGCGTTGATGGATGAGCTTTTTTGTAAGTTTTTAGTTTGCGTAGGACCACTTTTCCTTTGCAAGTGCTTTTTGAATGCATTGTAGGTGATTGTTGTCGAGTTTCTATTGTTACTTGTTAATTGTTATTATAAACCTAAAAAAAACTCATATTAAAACCTTTATTCTATGGATTCTGGCTAACTTTTTCAACTTTTTCTTTCAAAAGGTAGCCTAGGCCTACTACCCTACAAATACATTACCATAACCTTAATGTCCATGTCTTTAAGGTCTGGACCGATTTAGCTGAAAATTTGTAAAATAGGAGAGAATGTTGTACTTATTGACCCTGCAAAATTTCTTAACGATCAGAACATTTTTTTTTTTTATAGGCCTAACCAACGATCGGATTTTGTTCAAAAACTATACAGCAACCCGCATGGTGGATGTACATGTGTGCAAAATTTCAGGTCGATCAGAGAAACGGTGCGACCTGTACCGAAGCAGTTACAGGAAAAAAAAAAAAAAACAGACATTCGAGCCATAAGAGTCAAGTGAAGACGCTCGCTACGCTTGCTCAATTAAAACATACGTGTACGCTTTGCGCCGCCTAACTAACTAACTAATCAACCGAAAGAGTGCCGAATAATTGAGGAATGCTCAGTCGTTTTATGCGCGCTTCGTCAACGGAACTCCATCCCTTGGCGGTCTATTTCCCAATACCTAATTGTTGGTGTACAACTTAATGGTGTAGTGGTTGGTATTTCTAAGCCAGCCTTCTTCAAACGACTTAGTTCTGGAATTAGAAGCAAGCAATGGGAACTTGTCTGGGACCTACTTGACTTCTGTTGACATAAGTGCGCACAAACCGACCGCACATTCCTAAACTCTACGTCAGCAGATCCATAGTTACCTACTGTAACGCTAGGCTTGGCCGGTACTCTTTCGGTTGGTATGGCCAAGGTAGTACTTACAAAACCTTTAACGTCGCTATTTTAAATATAAAGTAGGCCTACCTACAAAACCTTTGAAAAAACAAGTGATCAAAAACTGGCCATACCAACCGAAAGAGTGCCGCTAGGCCCACCTAGAACCCTATACGCACCAACTTTCCTGGGCTATTTGTAGGAGGGAATATATCCCACGCTATACGACAGTATTCCATAGCAGCTTCCACACTGCATGTCCAAAGCGATTTGGTTATAGGGGCAAGCGGAATATATCCAGGCCCGCGCACTTTAGAAACGTCAACCTCGATGGGATCCTCGCTAGATATTCCAAAATACTGCGTGTGATCCAGTACAAAAAGTGTCTTGTGATTTGCTGGATTCATCTTTTTAACTTAACATAAATCATTTGCCTACCCTAGGCCCTGCCAAAGAATATAACTCCCCTATACAACAACAAACAATAACATAACCTTAAAATGTGTGTGGCCTAGGCTCAAGCCTAGCTAGGCTAGGGCCTAAAGGGCTTAGCCCAAGAAATATTTAGTGAAAAGGGGAGAGACGAATGGCCTACAGTCGCCTGTGAAAAATTAATTCGATACAAACACTGCACGTCATGTGAATTTAAATAATAATAATCACTGGTGGATGGCGAACACTGCTGTTTGTTTGTGTGAAATAGGCTTCGGGGAGTGACTCAACTACAGAGAAATAAACACCAACACCAACACAAAAATATTTTTGTTGTAGTTGTTATTGTTAAAAAAAATAACAAAGAATTTGCCCGAAAAAAGTAACCCAAGATAAAACATATAATACAAATTATAAATTAACCCCTTAGCCGACCATTAATTAACCCTTGTTTTTCCATAAAATACTATTTAAAATCGAAATTATTTTGTTTTTAAACGTTTTTCCATTTACATAAATTTTATCGGATTTCCCATTATCAATGGGGAAATCAATCCATTCCCCCCCCCCCCCAACATTCATTCATTCACAGTCAAATATGGCATTTTTGAAATGCCAACAATGAAAAATCCCAAATTCCGGTTAAATGCAAAATCTGATTTCGCAGACCTGAATTTTTTAAATACTAGGAAAACGCTAAAGTCCCGCCGCGTTGATGGATGAGCGTTTTTGTAATTTTTGTTTGCGTTTTTTGCGTTTTTTGCACTTTCCTTTGCAAGGCTTTTTGAATGCATTGTAGGTGATTGTGAACAGAGTTTCTATTGTTACGTGTTAATTGGTATTATAAACCTCAATAAACTCATATAAAACCTTTATTTCTGTGGATTCTGGCTAACTTTCTCACTTTTTCTTTCAAAAGGTACTACATTACCATAACCTTAATGTCCATGTGAAATCTGAACGTTTTAGCCCACCCGTTTTGGTCAGAATCGGCCCGAATGGGACGAAAATATCGCTCTAAAAATTGAAAAACTTATATTAAAACCTTTATTTCTATGAATTCTGGCTAACTTTTTCAACTTTTTCTTTCAAAAGGTACTACATTACCATAACCTTAATGTACATGTGAAATATGAACGTTGTAGCCCCACCCGTTTGGTCAGAATCGGACCAAATGTCACGAAAATATCGCACTAAAAATCGAAAAAAATCGTAAAAGTATACGATATTCATGAGAAATATTTTTCGATTGTAACCAAAACAATACACCTCTAAGTTCTAGGAAAACGAAGGTCCTTACAATTTTCATCAAGATCTGCATATTGCCGTTTGCCCGGAATCGAGCGAACAAACAGACGGAAAAAAAAAAAAAAAAAAAAAAAAAAAACACCAGAGCTAAATATTTTGGGGGGTCAGTGAAATTGAAGTCTTCGCTCCACTTCGCTACGCTCATCCAACTATATAAGCTTTCATGAACCCCGTACAAGAGTCCTTTTGAATTTAAATCGATTTCTTACGGATTTACCGGGCATTGTTTGATGCTGGGAGTGAAAATGAGGAAATCAGCTGGTACTCCAATAACCAACACATAAACCACGATTTTGTGACGTAACCTTTGCCCCTAGCATAACTATAGAAGACACCTATTTTGTAGGAAATTGAATTGGAAATATTTTTGTCATTGCAATATTTTGTCTATCTCCAACCAATTTGGAGATATTCGATAACCAACACATTTTGGCCGCCATTTTCCACTATGGCGGCCGAAGGGGGGTTTTAGTATGTTGATTTATATTATACAAGGAAGGTCCCTGCAAAAATTCAGCGACATCGCAATTTTTTCCTCCAAAAATTCTTATTTGGCAGGATTATAGTATAGTTTAGTTTTGTTTTGTTTAGACTCAAGGTTATGAAACTGTAATTCATGAACGATACTAAACTTCATGAGTCATGACCACCATAATTATTGTCTATTTATATCATAATTTATAACTTTTACTGTTCTTGCTGTATTTCATGACAATTGTCTGTACATCGTAAATGCCTCTTGCAAATTGACTATAACAATGATTGTGTCAATTTCCACAAATAGTTCCATTAATCATGATATTCAGCAGATGAATGGCTAAATTTAGTAAATACAATACAATATTTTAATTGGTGATAATTCACATAAAGTGTTGTGACTGGGTTGTTAATTGGGGAGAAGGAAAATAAGGAAATTATTGGGGGGGGGCGGATTGCGTTTGGGCGGCACACGCTATTCCCCCCCCCCAAACCCCATAGTGATGCCACTGGGTACTGAACTCAAAGGAAATAACCAAGTTTCATGGCGGTAGTACACACAAGACAATTGCCTGGGTTTAACTTTTATTGTAGAACAATTAAGTATGTATACACTTCAGCAAACATTGTATAACATAAAATATATCTCCAACATAAACAATATTTTTGGTAGGAACGTAACATGAGCAAACAACAAAATAAGATTTCATCGTGCACTGTAAAATGAAGAATAGAATATAAATACTACTTCCAAGCCTACATATCACACCGTAAATATGTACTTACCCCCTCATGCACAAAGACTTGCGTCGGTCAGTTGCGGCCGCAAAGATGGCCGAATTGTCTCCAAAGATAATATTTGGAGATCGTGGAAACAAAATGCAGGCAAAAACAAGTCCCAAATGAAACGAATAAATTATTTAGCACTACTAGATAGAAAACAGCAAAGTTTTATTAAATAATGTGTTTTGGGTAGGTAACCTGCAACTTAGTGGTCAAAACTCGCAATATTTATCGCTCACTTTGAAGTAGAGGTTAACGAGAGATATTTCTATGCTAAAGGTTGCGGGTTCACTCAAATCAAATCAATCTCAATTTTTATAAACTTTTTGGTAATTTTTTACTCAATATTTCACATTTCTTGCATGCTTTACCGGATGTTGGTACAAGAATTTTAGTTGAAATATTTATTTACAGATACAAAAAAGTGAGGGACGACATTTGCGGCACATCTAGAGGAACCACAACTTTACACACTATCTAGCAACTTACGGAAACAAGTCTGCTAATGCACAACTATCTTTGTGCATACGGTATTTATAGTCCAATGATTTAACATAATATGGATTTGCCTAAGTACGCCATTTTTAACGAGCCACAACTTTGCGCCGGTAAATCTTTGTGCATGAAAGGGCTAGATAATACATGAATGAATGATTGATTGGATGTATACATATAACTATCTTGAAAATTCCATAGAAAACTAGAGGGTATCAAAATAACTGCCATTATTGTAGTCATTTGTAGGTATAGTACTAGAAAATATGTCTATAAATAATCAACAAGGTTGGTTAGCTTGCTCTGCCACGATCTCAAGCATGTAGAACACACGGTTTAAATTACAACTACACTATTACTTTGGCACAAGAAGTGGACCTTGGTTTCTACCACAGAGAAGATAGTGTTCTACAGTCGGAGCAATGCAAAAACAGGTACAGTTAGCTAGGGGCGAAGAGAATTACTTTGGATTCTTGTCATGCAGTTTCAGCTCGCTCACTGCTTACACCGGTAACCATGATCATGACTCGTCATCAGAGAGCTATACATACATATCTCATCAACAATACTGTACTTGAAGCTAGATCAGAAATAACAATTACAAAACGAACCTCACAGAAAACACCGGGCACACTAAAACACATTAACTAGAAAAAAATAACAAGCTCACATTCTTCCTACAGTATATCAATACCTAATTATCCAATTAAAAAATGTAAACAAACCCTACAAAAATAAAATATTTTCACTTATTTAAAGTACAACAGTAAAAGGCTAAACAATTCAACGACAATTGCTAAAAATAATAATATACCTTTAGTAACATTTTATTAATCCCAGACATATTTGTCAGGGCCACAGATTATTATATAATCTCAGACATATTTTTGTCAGGGCCACAGATGATTTTATAATCTCAGACATATTTTTGTCAGGGCCACAGATGATTATATAATCTCAGACATATTTTTGTCAGGGCCACAGATGATTAAATAATAAGTAATAACAGACATTTTGTCAGAACCACAGATAATTATACAATCTCAGACATATTTGCCAGGGCCATAGATACCCACCACTCAGCCCCAGTCAAGGCAAATGTTACGTCTACTTATACTTAATCTTGTTACGCCCAATGAGTCAACAAGTTCAAGAGAGGCTGTTACATCCAGATAAAATAACTTTATAGAAGTTACATCGTACATTTCGGTAGGCCCCTACAAGCAGCCTGATTTACAGTTAGGGTCCACCAGACATTGATCAAAAATGAATTTAATTTAAATATATTACACATCAATATTCAGGCTAGGGACTCTTGGGGTGCTTTCAGAAACTTGCACAGATCCATCCGAGCATACGACCTGATCAGCAAATCAGTGATCCATGTCAACGAAGCATCGAGCTTAATGTTTCCAACACCACCGCGGGGCAATTTATGCATTTATTTCATATTATCTTGCAGAATATTTATTTTGTTCATTTTATTTTGTTCACTTTGAGCTTCTAGGCCTATTTTCACTTCATTTTCAAAGATGTAGCCCAAAATCTTTGTTCAAGATTTTCACGGAAATGTAGCTAATCCAGTTCAATCTTTCACATGATCAGATCAATCAGATTGGATCAACTTGTACGGTTTCCAAAAACACCCATGGTGGGCCATGGTAGACCCTGCTGTGGCAGCTTTGAGTCAGTGGTGGATCCAGAGGGCCATGATTCTTAAAGAATTAAATTTGATTCTATAATGATTATAACAATCCTGCAACATGATGATAACACACCAAACTGTATGGTAAATCTAATAAAACATTGAAATACAATAAACTACTATACTAAAAACATTCAAAAACGTTTTCGACAAAACTTCCTGAAATTCCCTGCGGGCTGTCCAGGAGAGCCATGCCCTCTGGATCTGACCCTGCTAGTGAAAACAGAGAAGCTAGGGCGCTTCACCGAAATAATTCTTGGAATTATCTAACACCAGTACTGTAATACCAAAGAAAAATTATAGAGAGCGAGCAATAATTGTATTAGTCGAGCTAGCTGCATGAACTAAATTGGCAGTGAAACTATAGATCGATATACGACACTGTCAACCTTACGAGATTATTGTGGTGGGGGTTAAAACCACAAGGCACAGAGTTTAATGTAACTAAAGGAATTACCATAGCATAACATGTACAACACAAACACCGGCTCGTAGCTTCCGATGCAAAAGGGTCTAGCAGTGCGATCAAGTAACGTTTTAGTACATAATTATTAATTATTTTGGTCGAGGACGCAACCGTTGTCGATCGAAACCATTCAGAGTTTTTAATTATGAAAATTGTTGACGAAGTTATCAACCGCTTTGGGCAAAGATGATTACGTGAGCAATTCGAAAAATGGTAGAAGAAAGTCCTGTCGAGGTATTGTGAAGCACTCTTTTCCACCCATGTTAAAAGCCCTAGGCCCCTAGACCTCTCTAGACTAGAGTATCAGAATAATGCTATTCTCTCAGTCTAAGCCAGGGTGTTTTTTTGATTAAATAGTTGATTTAAATCAGGTGCACTTTTTCTTCTTTTGAGCTACAAACACAAGAGTTTTAACTGACTATGCAAAGTAGGTATTCCCTTATTTAAAAAAAAATATATATATGATTTTCTGAAACACTTGTCACAGTATTTGATCTCCTCACCAACTTGACAAGTTTTGAAACACTGATATTGTTGATGAAAATCAATAAAAAGCTGATTTAAATTAAAAAGCTGACATAAATCAAATAAATCATTATTATTTCCTATTTTTTTAATAAACATTTAAATAAACACACACCCTGGTCTAAGCACATAAACATTCCGAGAAAAGTACAGTATTCAATACATTTGTACTTGCACGTATGCCAATGCCAAAGAGACAAATTACAGACAGATAAAACACAAACAACAAGAAACAGCCTACTGAATTTTAAGTTTGTTGTTTGTGAATTTTAAACCTACTATTTGAACAAATTTTTCTGCCCCTAACGGTTGGCGCGCCTTTAAACTTTAAAGTAAAGTAATTAAACCAAAATCCTGCACTTTCGAATCTAGACATTTCATTGGTTCTTGTACTTTTTACGCCTGTCTAGTAACATGTTTAATGAAACTAGGTTTTCGATGTAACAATAGAAGAGGTATGGAGTTATATAATGGCTATAATAACTTTTGATTGTTAAAAATCAAGAGCATTGACGATCGATATCTAGTCGAAGTAACATGATCACAGTTCACAGTGCAGGGCTAATTCCCGATTTAAGATTTGACTTTACTTCTGCCTGAACGGACTTGAATCCATCAACACGGCATTATAATAATGTTAGTTTGAAGACGCACATAAAAAATAGTATTGTATCATTCATTAGGCATTTACCAAGTGGGTGGGCCATCTATATATTTAGTAGGGTACTCATTTATAATTCAACAAGAAACATAAAAATAAATAAAAAATCATCTGTAAAGTGAACATACAATATGACATGGCCTACTTGAAGCCTATTATTTTATGTGAATCATAGGTTGGAAAACAACAAGACCGACAGTTTAAAGTTAACATAAGTAGCAGTAGCCTACTAATCAATGGTTCTATTGGTTCTTCTAGCTATAAATACTAGTAATGGTTTACTGTTCATTGTTCCATGAAAAATACTGTATCTGGTGGGTTTGATTGATCGACTAATAAGCATTTCATGACGCAATCGGGCAGTGATACTATCTATGAGTGGTACCTAATACGTGGCAGATAATTGACCACTTGTAATCTGGTCTCAGTGTACTCCAGATAGAAGACAGTGGAAGCTCTCTTCTAATTCTTCCAGCCCTACAACATGTAGGCCTACACTCGACTATCACAAAACACTTATTGTTATTGACAATCCATAAGATGTACTTTCAATGATACTTTGTAGCACTTTGGTAGACAGAAGTTAGATGCGAAAGACACCCCTCACAGATGGGTGAAAGCCAGTCTCATCATACGTGTTCGTATTGCACCCCCGCGAGTCCAATCCTCCATACAAACTAGTTACTGTTAGCTTGTTGCCTAGTCGTTTCGTCGATGATAACTTGGGAGCAAAAAGGGATGTTTTAAGTTTTAACGGGCGACATCGGGTATTCAAGAAACAAATTCTACTCGAATGCCATGTTAGTAATCACTAATCACAGTAATCAGTGATTCACACAAATTGTTTGTCTGATTACTATTCACTTGGGGGCAATTCCTAAAGAGTCAGGCAAAACAAAATGTAATCATGATGATAGAAGTGTTAAAATTTAGAACTGTAGGGCCTATTTAAAAAAAGTGAGATTTGGTTAAAAAAATTCAGCAATATTGGAACTATTTTCTTGCCTCTTTACAAAAACCATGATCAGCCTTTTTTGGTATTTTAATAAAAATGGTAAATTCTAGTATCTATGCCATTAGAATAAAATACGCTTCTGTTAAACAGTCGCTAGCTTACTAGTTAAGTAGATAAATACAATATTAATATTTATTAAATAAATACCATTATGTCCAATTCATGAGGGAAGATAGACGAAAATATTATCCTAGTATGTATGTATACATACCTTGTATTTAAAGACACTATAATTTATAATATGTGGTTATTCAATAGTAGTAAATGATAGTAAATAGTAGTAAATGATTGATTGTTAAACTTAAAAAGTATTTAAAACAAAGTTCAATCATGTTAGTCATGGAAAATAGAATTGGTTCCATATTTGTGTACAGAAGATACCCGACGCGATGTCAACCTCATCCCTTAGAATAAAATATATGTGTACGACCACTGAGGCGATGTAGCTTCACATACATTGAGGCAAACTACAAGAAGAAACTATGATCCGCATAATATAATGTGCTTGCCATTGCCATACATTAACACAGGGACTGCTTACTAAAATTACAGGTGGTGTATACAGAAGGAAACAAAGTAGTTTCCAGTATCAAATGTTTTCCATTCACTATTAAATAATAATTCTTAATATTATACTGGTAGTGTTGACTGACCTGACATCATAACCAGTAGGTACAGGCAAGTTCACACACTTTTGCTGAGGAAACGTCTAGCCTTCCTCGATCACAGCTATTTTATCAAATACCGGTAGGTTGTCTCGCAGTCACCACGTGACATCCTACAGTCTGATTGGGTTAGTTAATGGCTAAGGCTTAAAGTTTCTTATAAACGATTACAGACAGAGGTGGCTAACGCTTAAGGCAAGTACGTAACTCCGATTCGGGAGGTCATAAGTTCAAATCCCAAAGCGCGGCAATCCTGTTTTTCCAAGGTTTTCTTCAGATATTAAGAATGCTGGGATTGAGTAGGGCTGAGCAATGACATATCATTCAATTACTAGTATTGTTATCAGAAGAAAATTTTGATGTTGGTAAACAGTTTCAAAACATTTTGATGATACCGGTAGTGTAATAAATATTGTCTTAATTTTTTTCAAAAATAAATTACAAAAGGTCAAAATCAAAATTCAAGGGAGTGGGCCTGCTAATGAGTGACAAAAATTATTGATAATGTAACCCCAAAAATGCAAAACGAGTTTTAAATTCTCAAACTCATAATCGAAGGATGCACAAGTGGCATTCAGATGAAAGACAATTGATGAGATATTTTTAGCAATGTTATGAAAAGAAAAACACAAAAATATCTAAGAATCCTGTGGAACACAAGCTTTGCATGCGCGCACTTCTTGTGACGCCATCAGGGTGCCTGCTTACCCACCAGGTAAGCTGTTAAAGTTTCCTATCTGAGCCGCTTGGCACTTCCTAGAATCACACATATAATATAACAGGCTGCATCATGCCCACTGCCCTCAGCCGCGCTTGTTTGCTGCCACCAGTTACTGACGTCACGCGACAAGGCGTAGCCAACACACGGGATTTCAATAAATAATTTTTTACAGTAATATTTCTGCCCTTTATATTTTGTTTTGTTTTGCATGTTCAAAATACTGTCTCAAAATCCATGATTCATTCTACAGTAACAAGATGAGATAGCTCAATGACCCAGCACCTACAACATGTCTAGCAGTCAGGTGAATATAGTACTGTATAGGCTACCCGGCACCTCCACCGCAAACCAAATTTTAAGAAATACTAAATCAATTTTTCTTAGACATTTACAGCATAAAGACCTTAATAGACATTTATATTCCCCTAAATTATTATCCTCATTATAATTTTTCACGTTTTTCCCCGATTTTTTCCCCCGATATGCGGCATCAAAATGTCAATTTCTTTGCTCAGACCAAGGATTGAGCTTCTAAACAGCCTTCGGACATTCTTTTCCCAATTACCCTGAACTATAATAACCTAATTAGTAATTAGTCACCTGAAGAGGGTCACACCAGGTAAATCTGATGCGTACTCTAGAGCAGGCATCCTTACAAAACAGTTTTATATTCATTTATATTGCTGGTTGATGGTTGTTAGTCTCGTCACTAGCAAGTTTACTAGTGTGAATAACGCTAACACACATTGAGCTTCTAGCCAAAGTCCTTAGCAAAGTGTGTGAACCCTTCCTAATGCCCTTCTCAACGATGCACCGGAGAGTGTAGGAAAATAAACTCATCAATTCAGTAATGAGATAACCAGCCCTCAAAGTGATAACAGCATTGCTGTAATGTTATCTATAATACATTGGTGGTAATTTCTTAGCTAAGCGTGCCCTTAGGGACAACTTCTTCCAAGGGATAGAGATAATTTAGTATGGCGTAGTAATGTACGCCAGCAGCAAGTACCACAAACAAATGCCAGATGGCGTGAGCAAATGGAATTTTACCATCGGACTTGAAGAAGATGACGCCAAGGATATAGAGAAAACCTCCGACCTTAAGTTCCGAAACGCCCTTGAAGTCATTCTGTAACAAGAGATGAACATCACTGTACGAAGTGACACCACTAACACACGTACAACAGATTACTGCCATGCATTTACAGCCTGACATTCAAAACATTATTCGATAAAAATGATTTGCTCAAGAACAAAAGCCATTGCCTTTAAATTAAATGCTACACATTTTCAACCTATCTTCAATTTATTATTAGTTGTTGAAATGTAACAGATTTAGCTGAAAATGTTATCAGCACCCACAAATTTGTTCACGGATGTTTGTTTAAAATTTCAGAGAAATTGGGTCTGTTTCTAAGTTTTTTTTTCATCAAACAAATGACAGATAGGCAACAGACATAGGTAATCATGAGGAAGTACCATTTGAGTTCCGTTGTAATGTAAAATGAGATCCAAAAAGTTTTCTTCAAAGCCTGGATTCTTGAAATGATGAAGTCAACAACAAAGATAACCCTTCAGCAACAGCCAAATAACAAATTACAAAATAACCCCCTGGACTGTAAATTTACCGGGAAATTACCAGAGTTTTAATTTTACGGTAAATCCAAAATACTAGGAAAACGATTAAGGGTAGTTAAATTACAAGTTTTTATTTTATCAAATATTTATGTTCAACGGTGATAAAATAATAAACACAAAAATATTTGGGATGTCAAACGATTAAAAAAAATCATATCGATAATTGTGCCAAAATAATGATATGGCCAAAAAATAACTCACCAATACGGTCTCTGTCACATCACGATATTTAAGTAAAAATCGTTTTCTCGCATGTGCGTCACCTTGAATTGCGTGCCATTTCGGCACTAGCCTGGCTAGTGGTTGGCAGATTGGCTAACACCTGCAACGTGTCCCTTGATCCCCCTTCCACGAGAGTGTGTGAGAGGGAGAGGTGACGCGAGAGACAAGAGACGCATCTCGATCGACACGGCGGGCAGGGAGGAGTGGTCCTCCGTTGCTAGGCAACAGAGCATAGCAACTGGGGCCCGTTATTGCGGAATGCACAGTAGAGGAGATGTACATGTTTATACGAGGTGTGTATACATTAACCGATTAGGGCCTACTTGATGAGTAAACAAAAAAAATTTGTGTGCTACTATTTTTTGTGTTTTCTCATAAAAGAATTTGCAGTCATCCATTGACATTGTACATTCATTAGCTTAAGCGATGAAGTAGTCTCCAATTTCAAACACCCAATTGTCTTAAGCCTACTTTAGTGGCGTTCAGACATCGCAAACTCGTACAGTCAAATATGATAACAAAGACCGGGCAGAATACTCGTATTGCAAGTTTTTGTTTATTTCTGGCCTCACGTATGGGATGGGATGGGAGCAACATCAAACGGAGATAAACAATGATACAAAATTCTTTACATGGCGCATCTGTCTAGTGTAACCGGAATTGTATCATAGGACGCTCAAAGTCAAGCCTCACCACTATCTCTATGCATGCCCTTCCCTCTAACACCGGTTTCCGAACCAGTTAATTCAGCCATGCTTGCAACCATTAGGCCTTTTTCTTATTGTTACCTCTAAACACGGAATATCATTCATTTTGTTTTGTAATGCTATAATATAAATATTGGACTCTTGAACAACGCCGTTAATGGAAAAAAGATCAGTTAAACTATCAAAACATTTGATGAAATCAAACTTTACAGAGCCAAGACTTTTGAAACTCCAACCTCAACAAACCTCCACCCAATACCACCCACACAATACTTTGATACAAAATAAAATCATGCGAGATAGTCTCATTATCGAAATTGAAGTCAAATTCAAACTACTCTGACCACTGGCTGACACTTTGAATTAAAATAATGTTTTGCATTTCCCAAAGTTGGCATGAAATCAAAAACGTTATGCCTACTGGCTACTAATGAAGGTAGTTAAAGCAACAGCTACGTACCATGCTGATGATGGCCAGGGAGGGCATGATTCCGATGACCAAGTAGAAGAAGGTCTCCAGAGACTTGTACTTCTCGTGAAACATCTGTTGGTAGAGGATACCGAGAGAAGCCAGCACCCAGATGAGCCAGCGCAGCTCTGCCGCCCAGCTGTACGGAGGTAGCGGCCTCAGCGTCAGCCAGGGGAAGTACGACGCTGCGATGAACACGTAGATCATGGCTCGGTCGCCGCGGTGGAGCAGGTCGCGGAGGTGACTGAAACAAGACGTCCGTAGCTGAGTTACGCCGCGACCCGCGTCAGCTAGTGTTCCTAATGAAACGCAAGGTGTGGCTGGGAAGATACCTAGTAAGCCCTTAAGGATGGACAAAAGTAAGACATTTCTACACTAATTAGTTCTTGTGCACATTGAAAAGAAATTATTCCTGGTATCCACAACCCATAGGCCCTAAATAAATATTTGGATTTTGAATCGTTCCATAGGTATCCAATACTTCCCCCCCCCCTCTCCTGCTAAAAACCAAACATTGTGAACATTGTACAGCAGCTTAAAAGTAGATGATGGGATGCGGTATATTTTTAGTAAAGGGAAAAAATTGTTTTAATTATTTGTTCCATATTTAGTATTAGGAAATTTATGGTAACTCTAACCAAAAGAGTGTTTTGTTTACGTACACGTTCCTGCTGCAGTAGAAGACAGAATGGAAGAACGTCGAGACCGTGAACAACAGGATAAGAGCAGCCCCATAGACCACAGCCGACCAGTACTGCGGCCAGCTTTGAGCGCGCTGAATCAACATCAGGCTGGCCAACATGCTAGGAACCACCCATATCTGGAGAGGAACATTATACAGATTACAGACACATAGGTACAGACATCCTGAACAACAGGATAAGAGCAGCCCCATAGACCACAGCCGACCAGTACTGCGGCCA
Source organism: Sweltsa coloradensis (assembly GCA_024449915.1). Lineage (NCBI taxonomy): Eukaryota > Metazoa > Arthropoda > Insecta > Plecoptera > Chloroperlidae > Sweltsa > Sweltsa coloradensis. Next base: position 125,281 of record JAMZAV010000655.1, read on the forward strand.
GCTTTGAGCACGCTGAATCAACATCAGGCTGGCCAATATGATAGGAACTACCCATATATGGAGAGGAACATTATACTGATTACAGACACACATAGGTAGGCCCTACAGATATCCCATGTACAGTCAAAATGCATTAGGAACTAAGAAGGTTCTGAAAGACCAAGGGGAAAATATTATGTCGTAAACATGAAAACTAAAATTATTTAAAAAATTCAAGCGTCACCACGCATTGCGTCATGTGCCGTAAGCACATGCTCTCTCTCTTTCACTCACTGCTCGAAGCACTCATGAATGAGAGTCGTCTTGCAGGTTGGTTTTTGTAAGTTCCCTTGTGGTTACGGTACATGTTTGAAATTGTCAATTGCATTTTGTCCGATATTATTCCTAGATTCAGCTCCTCCACTCTTCTTGAACTTCAACTTTACATGCACATTTACTCGTGTATAGGCGGGCAATTTAATGTTTTCATTGAATTTATGATAAATGACAATGACAGCAATACGAGACCGCCCCCCCCCCCCCCCCCCCCCCGTGCTGTGACTGTTCTGTCCAGCACGTTTATGTCCTCCCCAGCCCCACATTCACAAGGTTTGTGGGACACATTAATTATTATTATTATTATTATTATTATTATTATTATTATTATTATTATTATTATTATAGGTTGTCACGTCCTGAAACCAAATAAACAAACTGGAGCGGTATCGTGAGGAACACGTCAACAGTGCTAGACGATTCAAAGATATAGTAGGTAGGTAGTAGGTATAGTAGTACTGACTTGCAACGATGAACGAACAATATTGTTGTGAGTGTGACACCATCAGCTGATCCAGTGCATGGCACAACGTGAGATAATTTCCGTCTTTAGAGTTTTGGTTTGTGCCACTATTGACCAATTATTTAATATATTTTGATTATCGATAATGAATTTTGATTATCGATTATCGAAATGATATCCATTATTGATTGTCGATCGATAATATTGATTATCGTGTACATCCCTACTAATAATGGTAGGTACCCATTATATTTGAAACCTTCCTGAAGTCATGATTGTATAACTTCTAGTTATTTGATACTGACACAGCGAAGACGTGGAGGCCAAGACCGATTGATAAAATCTCTGCCAGTTCTAGCTTACGATCGGAGTTTGAGACGTAAAAAGATTACTTTTAAGCACTTAGTAGTAGTACTAGGGGTAAACCACCTATTGACTGCAAATAAATTTACAAATATTAGGAAATAAGAAATAACACACTTGCTTAGAGGGGTATACGTACAGCCTACCCGATCGGTGACTGCGTGATCTTGTAGATTGATGATGAGATACATGAAAATTTGACATGTACATACAACATGTAAAATATATAAAAACTGTTTTAACATATGTTTTGTGTTGTTTGTCAGTGTTTGTCATCAATCTAGAAGATCCCCTCAGTAGTGTCACCCACCAGGTAAGCTGCGAGTTTCCTACTAAGCATTAAGCAGCCGCTTGGCCCTCCTACCACACATAAACATAACACCTACAATAATATACCAATGTGATTGTGATTTGAGTTTATTTTTTTAAATGATAATTTTTTATTTTAAAAACAAACACTTGATGAAAAGAATGAAAGGAGAGTGGGAAACGGCCTATGTATAACCTTACACAGAAAATGTGTACTATAAACCATTGTCTCCACTACCAGCCATAAGATAGGACTCACCTAGCGAAAAAATAATTTATCGCTATAAATGAACCTTTCAACTTACGCCATGAGTGATGACGTTGGCGATGTGTTCAATTGTAGTCGGAATGTACGCTCGGTTGTGGCTGCCCCTCGGGTTCATCCAATGCACACTGCCGACAAAATACATTCGTAAACCATTGCTCACAAAGATGACTACGCTAGTTACATTTTGCGTGACTGGGAAATGTGAACAATAGGTCCCGCAAACGAGTTTCAGATGACATCACAGCTACCTTGGGTGTGCATCGATGGGCAAGATCAGGGCCGTGTTTAGGTAGTGAGCCGCCCCTAGGCAATTAGCCTACATTTTGCCGCCCCCCCCCCCCAAACTACTACTTAAAAATTAAGTTTAAATAACGGTTATCACTTTTAATTTTCTTTACACCTAGGGCCTACAGGCTGAACTGGAAATATCGCACCTTCTTTGTAGAAAAGTTGTGTGCCTTATTGTAATCTAGGGAGCACAGCACAGCTGAAGACTTACCTATTCGACCTCAGCGGGCCCAAAATTCATGCGTACGTTTCATTATGGGTGTTAAAAAATGCGATCATGTAACTCCAAGCTATAAAGATCTTCAATGGCTTCATCTAAAAGATCGACGTAACCTCCACTATGTCTGTCTCATTCATCGCGTATTATCAACTTCTTTACCGTCTTATCTTGCTACCAACTTCACGTATCTCCATTCAAATCATCTAGGTACCTACTCTACTCATTTTTCCCGTTCACAGGACAAACCTACTCGACAATTCATTCACCATCAGTGCAATTAGAACTTGGAACGCTCTACCGTCAAACATCAGGGACGCCCATATCAATAGACCATTGGTCTTGGGCATCCCAGGAATAAATTTATAAATTTATCTCCCTTCTACAGTTATGACATTGCATTACACACTCTTAGGAATGAATTAGATGTGTGAATGATTGTGTATTTTAATAACATAAATATTCTTAGTAGAATTACATTCGGACTTGAAGGTAACAATTTCTTTATGACAAATTGATTTTGTATACTACCGGTAACAACACACAAACAACTATTTTTTTTTAAACAGTAATATAATTCATTACTAGGTCTATAATGTATTTACACTAGGCTTATCTATGAAATATTCTTTGTTTACTTTAATATCTAGGATAAGCTGCAACAATTAAATTAAATGATGTAGGCCTATGTAGTTGTACCAAATCAAGTTGGATGGAAGATAAGGCTTCACTAGCCTTAATCCCGCCTAAATAAAGACCTTAAGAGTCCGATGAATGGCTGGGCGCTGTCAAATTTTGCGGTGAAAGTCGGAACTACTAGCGCACGACACGCCTGTGAGATATGCAACTTCTTTTGCTTTTGTACAAGGAGGTCTGCTCACCGACAGGGGTTGTTTTGACGGTTGGTCAGGGGGCAAGGGTTATATTTATTACCTCGCAGGCAGGACTGAGAAACCTTTCAAGGCCAGATGCGCCGACAGGTCTCATTCATGGGACGGAGGGTAGTCATAAAATTAATAGCATTGCTATTCAACGAGAACTCCAATACGGCGTAGCATCCCATGACAGTAATGTTTGGTCGGGTCGCGTGTATATGTCTTCATTCTACCAACTTTCATCCCAACATATTAGTATGTAAAAATAAATAAATAATTTTGAATAACTCATTTAATTGGTAAGCCTACACGGAACCTTCATCGTGTGATCATATTATTTGTAATATTACATACCATGGAACATAATCGAATTCATTCGATGTAAAAACAAAAACCGTATCATAAAACTGGGAAATTACAATAAATAATTGGTTATATTGATTGAAAACACCTCCGCAATTTACGTGTCTTTAGGGTGAGCCTCGTTCTCTGGAGGGATATGGCAACATTCGAAGTGAGGGGGAATTGGGGTTTCTACTACCTGTCAACGTCCATTCACACATCTGTTGTGATCAAAATAATTTTTTCCGCGAGAATTTTTTTTTGCCGAAAATTTAACAGCATGGCTCAAATATGTAGCTCGAGTTATGGAATGTGTTTTTTTGCCGAGTACCAACGATCAAAATTGGCCGAGATAAGGATTATTTATTTCACGTTCAACAATTCAGATTTGCACCCACAAGTGCCAAGTAACTACGGCTTACAATACAATACAAAGATAATATACATATCATGTAACTAGGGTTGCCAACCGTCCGGAATTTCTCCGGACAGTCCTGATTTTGATGCCTTTGTCCGGAAAGAGGAATTGCCTCATTCCGGACGGCACTTTGTCCGGAATTTGTGAAAAAGTCATATTTGTACTACATTTTATTAAATTTTAGAGTATTGCAGTGAATTAGTGTTTTTTCTCTCTAAAGTTGGTACATCAGTTGGTTTGGTAATTTGGAATAAAAGTAAGTTTCTTTCATGTAGCCGCCTTTCCGTAGTCCTACTCCTAGCTAGTCGTGCTCGAGACTGCCCTGTCCCACTACCCCTCCCCAACCCCTTTGTATTGTATGCGCACTTGGCGAGGCGCAGGCGCTACAACATGAGATTTCAGTTTAGTATTATAGTCCGTTTGTTTAGCGACCGTGGCCAGACGTGTCGGCACTGAACGTACAGTAGGCGATTTTCCTGTGCTTTCTGTCGGATTGTTGCATCGTGAAATGGAACTGGTAGGCAATTCGCCTCCCAAAAAGAAGAATTAAAACTTGGATGTATCCAAGTCATTGAATCTTTAAATTACGTATCCGGCTGTTTTGAAGGTTAAAAGGGTCCAAAAAATTTCGCCTCCGGCGGCTGGGGCTTCGCCCCAGACCCCTTGTGTGCCCACTAAAATTGGAGCTTTGTCCGGAATTCTGGTTGACCCAAGTTGGTAACCCTACATGTAACACACGTACAAGTAGCCCCATTATAAAATAAACAAATATAATTAGTACCTACAAATTGTTGCTACACTGAATGTTGTTGACAAATCGTGTTATATTGTTAACGGCGAAAATTTATATTGTTTTCGTAACAACTAGGAAACTTAAAAAATTGTATTGTATGCATTCAACTTGTTTAATTTTGGTGTCGTGATGAGGATTCCACACAACTCTCCGTAGTCAACTTGGGGTCGAATCAAGAATACATAAATACCCCATGATGACTATACGCGATTGTTGTGTGTCATATAGTAAAGAGGGTGGAAAACTGAAGAAGGAAAGAAGTTGACATTGGGCGTTATAAACCGGGGTGAGAATGAAGTTGTCCGTTTCCAATTAGTTATCTTTATTGCAATGACACGGGGCTCTTTATAAATTGGTTGAATGGGTGTGTTCTATAAAAGATACATCAGTATGTACCTTATACATCAACGTTTAGGATAGCAGAACTGTACCATTCTTGGAATCTTAGCACATAAAATGGCAACTAATCACACTTTCTTAAAATGTTACCGGATACAGGACAATTTACGTATAATTTACGCGAAAGAGTAATAATAATATTGTTACACATTTCGGTAAACCTTATAAAAAATATTACTGGATATAAAATAACAGGTATAATTAACAAGAAACAGCAACAATATGGTTATACATTTCGGTAAAACAAAGCACATAAAATATTACCGGGTATAAAATAACACGTAATTTACGAGAAACAGCAATAATATCGTTACACATCGGTAAAACAAAGCACATAAAAGATTACCGGGTATAAAATAACACGTAATTTACGAGAAACAGCAATAATATCTTTACACATTTTGGTAAAACAAAGCACATAAAATATTACCGGTAAAAATAAACAGGTAATTTACAAAAAACAGCAAAAATGTCGTTGCTGGTTCACTGAATTCCGTCTCCCGAATCCTGTTAAAATTAAAGAAAAATAATTTAGATTCAGAGGATTATTTTCATAATTTTAAAGTTATTCGAAATGTTCTTAGATTTGAGTTTGATTTATTTATGCTAATGATTGTATAACTTTTGAACCAATTACTTGTTCACACAAATATAAAGTTTTATTTGCATTTCCATATTGATAAGTGTAGTTTTTATTTTTAGTATTAGCTATAGCGGTACAAATGTAAGTGTTGTTGTACCAACGGTGATCATCGTCGTTTACCACGACTTGGGATCGAACTCTGGACCTCCCTCCAACTATTTCGTATTTCCAATATTCCCAGTGGTCAAATTGCTGGTGGGTGGGGGGAAATAGACCATCTTTGAAGCTGAGGGTTTTCTACCTGCTGCATTCTCTTGTTTTATTTGTTCTATTAATTTATTGATATTTTTTTGTTTAATTGCAAATATTTAATAACGTTGTTAAAATATTAAGCGTGTGTCTTGAGTTTCATTTTTTGGACGAAATTCTACGATAAAAACTGACTTAGTTACGGATAATGCTTCTACAATATATTTTAATAATATTATAATAATTTAATAATATTTTATATTTGTATATTTCAGTCAGTTTTGATCGTAGACACTAGGGAAAAAAACGCATTTCATAACTCAAGCTACACATCTGAACCACGTTATTAAATATTTGCAATTATAAAAAAAAAAAAAAAATCATTGAATAAATTATTTTCATCACAATAGATTTGAAATGGTCTATATGGCAGATAGAAAAAAAACCATGTTCACTCCCAAGCTTGCTGCCTCGTTCCCGTCTAGCGATTTGAAAAAAAGGTGGAAAGGGAAAAATGTAGGGGTCTGCGGGTACCCGAAATTTCGGGTAATTTCGGGTTTTGAAGCATACCCGAAATTCGGGCTTTTATAAATGTAAATCGGGTTTTTTTCGGGTAGGCCTAGGCCTAAATTGCTAACCTCTTTGGACCCTTAAATCGTCAAAAAACGATCGCGAAATGGAGCAAAATAAGACTGGTTTTACTTTTAAAGGCGAAATACAGCCAGTTCTATTGTTTTTCACGAAATTTGGTCGAAATCGGCAGTTTTTTCCCCATTTTCCAAGTATGTAGGCCTAGGCCTACTATATTCTCGCGAGAAAATAGGCCACTACAATAATAGGCCACACAAGTACATTCAACAGCTGTTGAGCTGCTGCTGGTGACGTCACACAGGGTCGGCAACATAACAAATACAAACTATAGAAACTTTGTTTCTTGATCTACGAAGTACCAACATTTGAAACTTAACGGCGGGAAAACCGGCGGGAAGTTTGAAAATACGCGAAATTTGAAAAAATAGTTTGAAATAATTGAATTTTTTATGCGAAATGGATCCTTTATTTTGAGTTTTTATACTGAAATTAAAGATTTTTTATAACAAAATGAAGACTTTAGTTGCTATTTTTCAGGGTCCCTAAATTAATAATTAATGTGAATAATTATAACTTAATTATTGTTAATTCTTTTTTGTAAGTTTAGTCAGGCCATGGGCTTAATAGTTACCATTAGTTAAATCTTTTAATTGCAAATAAAAATTGCAACAATAAATGTTGCATTAATTAAATATGTGTAATTCGTAGTTATTTTTAGTGGAAAAAATACCCAAACCCAAACCCCGAAATTAAGTTATTTTTTACTACCCCGAACCCGAAAACTACCCGAACCAAAAAAGTGCTACCCGCAGACCCCTAGAAAAAATGCACACAGAGGCTGTTATAAAGAATAATTCATTAGCCTATATTCTGTGAGTGCTTTGTAATTAGTATGGTAATGAGGAAACAACGATAAAATACAAAAAGTTATATTCAAAGAATTGGTGCTACTATAGTGGAGCGACGGGAAAGAAAGAATGATTTAATGAAAAGTCCAAGGTTTGATTTTCCACCCGTGTCACGGTGGCAAACCAGCATCACATGACAATAAACAAATAACAATTAACATTGTTCCCTTTTAGATAATCGCCGACACTGACGAGATTTGCGACAGTGTTCTTCTTTCGTTTCTTAGACAAATGCATCATCTTTTTCTTTCCATAACGATAATCCATGTTCTCCATCGTGTACAACACATAAACCAGCATAAAATGTATCTACACAACAAATATCGACAAAATGGTTCACCGTCCAAAACCCAAAACCACCTGCTTTCAACCCGACCTCCTTCCACCCGCCGCCATAAACCAACCCAACCCGGCAACCCTCGCCGGTCCTGGCCTGTCATAAACATTGCCCTCGAAAATTTGAAATTACTAGCGTTTCGATGCTAGCGTTACCTATCGGCTGAACGCGAAGTTCTTTTTGTGCTAAATTTTGCAATTGCGTAACGATGTAAAAACCATACGAGTACTTCTAGAACCATCAGATTTTTACAGAGTACGTATTCAATTGTTATCTAGGTCAGTACGTTTGATTTTTTTTCCTGGTGAAATTCTACATGTTATCCGTTATTCTGTTTGATGTTTAATTGACATTTTTTTCCTCGGCTTAGAAAAAATTATTATTCATAATTTGGGTTTAAACACTAATCTAGATGACATTGTTTTTTGTGTACCTGATTTTTTGCAACAAAAACGAGCTATTACTTTCGGAGTTACATAGTTAGGCCTATGACTGACCCTCTCCGAGCGCATCAGCCAGAGCTCCATGCATGCGGCTCTTAATCAATCAATCAATCACATCCGTACTGTCTGCAATAACAAAATGCTTGATTTTAATACTTTACAGACCTCTTACTTTAAAGAAGTACATTTTTTATAGGTTATCCTTAAGCGTTTTCCACGGATAAATAAATAATAAATAAATTTTATTTAGAGTCTACCCACTCAGTTATATAACTGATTTTCAGTGGGGGACTTTAAATCAAAGCGACCAAGCCAACCCTGCAGGCCCCGAAGCAATCGACGAGTGAGCGATAACCAACCAAAGATCAATATTTTTAATAGGAAATATAAGCAATCAGTGGTAGGACAGTGCGAACACCCGCGAATCAACGCCAGAATCAACAAGGCCGATTCAGAACAACTCTGAAATTTATTATGTGCTTCGTTGCTAGGACGGCTCCAAAGTCACCGTTTACAAACTCCTAACACAAGAACTGATGGACTGAAGTCCAAATCAGAAGTTAAAAAACTTCTGACTTTAGCGGGAATCGAACCCTGGACCTTCTGCATTGGAAGCAGATACGCTAACCACAAGACCAAGGAGCTACACACAAGACCAACGAGCCACACAACAAGACCAACGAGCCATGTATGTATCATGTATCATGTAGGGCTATCATGGATGTATCATTAGTTTCTAGTTTATAGAGAGGAAGCAATATCAGTCAGTGGTGGTCCCAGTCATGCCGGCTTAGCATAACTAGTATTTGGTCTGCAGAGGTAAAAGTCAAAAGTTATAGCTGTGCAGTGCAGGTAGGCCTAGGCCTAAGCAATTTCTTGATTTTTGCAAAGTTTTAAAAAGCTCCAAAAAAATGCTTATTGATATAAAATTACATAATATTGCAGAGTTAATAGGGAACACACACATGTCGTCACAGCTCGCCGGCAAGTGGCCGCGGATCTTACTGATGGACAAGCATCCTCATTTCGCAAGTTGACGCCTGATGAACGGCTCAACAAATATCACGCTCTAACTTTTATCCTATTCATTATTTGGACAAAACTTAAGAGGAATAATATTTAGCAAACATAGACCTATCATTTCTTCTAATAGGCCTAGCGATTATTTCGATTTTTTTTACAAAACCGTTAGCTTGATTAAACAATGTACGCATTATAAATGACAAAATTATCTTCAACTTCAATTGACACAAAACTACTGATTGGATTTCAAAAAGAATTCTCTCTAAATATGCATCTAACTAATTAGACACGAAATAAATTAACTTTCTAGATAGAAAAAGCACTGAACGAAAATTTACAGCATAGCGTGCAGTTTTTCACGGCTCATCTGAGCGTCAAAAGTGCGTATTTTAGATGAAAACACATTCCATGCATATTACCCTATGCTGTAAATTTTTGTTCTGTTCACTTTCTATCTAGAAAGTTTATTTATTTCTTGTCTAAACAGTCCCATGCATATTTTAAAAGAGGTCTTGTCAAAATCCGATCACTAGGTTTTTGTCAATTGAAATTGTTTTAATTTAATTTTATAAGTAACAAGTAAGAGTCTTAAATTTTATTTTAATATGTACATCGAAATAACAAGTTAACAGCCGTCTAAAAATTCAAAGTAATCGCTATTAAAAGGAATGATATATTTGCTAAATATTATTCCTCTTAAGTTTTTCCCCAATAATGAATAGGGTAAAAGTTGGAGCATGATAAGTTGTGCGACGTTCAGCAGGCGTCCACTTGCGAACCGATGGTTGCTTGTCCATCAGTTGGGCTCAAAGCGGGATGCGTGACGTAGTTGTGTGTACCCTATTGCTCATTATTTTCTTGAGAAAAGTATTATAATTTTTAATTTTCAGTCGTTTTGTGAAAAATATTGAAACTGCATTCTTGAGTAGGCCCACCTCTGGCCATCTAAACACATGTTGTTGAGACGTTTACCTATGTAACAAATCTACTTTAACTTTACCATGTGTCCAAATAACATAAAATAAATGTCATCAATGTAGCGGTGCCAAAATATCGGTTTGTCAAGAGCAGATTTAATTGCTTTTTCTTCAAAGTTTGTCATATAGGCCCTAGGCCTAAAGGTTTGCTATGCAGGAGACAGAGATGAATCCAGGTGCTTATGCTTGCTTTATTAGGCCTAAACTATTCAGTCATAGGAAACAAGTAGTTGACATACAGTGCTTAATTAAATTGAAAATTGATTTTGGCATAGGACTTAGGGCCTACTTTTGATTATATCCAAAATCTCATCCACTGGAATCTTGGTGAAGAGTGATACTACCGCTGTTTTGACCGATGATTTATTTAATACTCAGTAATCACTGTCACCTCTACCTAGATCTGTTTTTCCTTTTCCCAGATGGCTGTCTTTAATAATTGTCATCTTGTCCTTTGTTATTCCATTTTGATTTGTTTTAAGCCTTGATAAAGTTAGGTGAAATCCTAGAGAAACGTTGGTATGGTAATAAAATATAATTTTACTAGGCCTATAATATTACACGCAGTTTCATCTCAAAACATATATTTCATATAGGCTAGCCCAACCCTTGAAAATTGTATAACAAATCAACTCGCACACGTCTTTTAGTACTCGCTCCTAGCGGGAAGGTACTTTCGGCGGGAAGGCAAGGGGGTTTTGGGGGGCGGAGCCCCCCAACAATAGCGCCGCAGGCAAAAAATTTTGAGGTCAGGTTTTATTAAAGAGCGTTTGGTGCGTTTTAGGATAACATAGCGGGCTTAATTCAGTACTGAAAAACTTCAGTATTTATACCGTGAAAGCTCGTAAACCATTTGCAGATAAGATAAGATAAGAACACTGATGGTACAAATCATATGCGCCGCATCAACAAAATACCCAATGACTTATGTTCGCGATCGCGTCTTACAATAATGTGTCTGGCTGTTTACTCGACTCAAGTTTCCGCGACGTCTCATGTTGCAACGTCTTTCGATTCTTGAAACAATTTTCAAGAATAACCTTGAGTGACAGACTGACAGTGTTGCTTGCGCAATAGCCTTGCAAACGAAGGCCTGAACACTACCCGTGCTGCTGCTGTCTCCTCCCGTTGTATCTCACGCTAGTCATCGTACGGCTCGATCGAAAAACATCGCGTTCCTATTTCCTACACGAACACGACGAAAACCGTAGACCTACGCACGAGCGGCGAACACACGCAATCACAATAGCTTCGTCACGCTCAACACACACTCCGCGGCTCCTACGACTCACGGGAATCACCAAGCAGACTTGCAGTTGCCTGCATGATCGAACAGAAGCCCACATCTAGCGGCGCCATTCAGTAACTAGATCCGGGTGCTCGATTCAAATTCTCGCAAAAACGATATTTTGAAGCACGTCCATAAAAGTTACTCGTAAGAGCCAAATTGTCACTCGCAAAATGCGAGCGTGCGAGTGGGATTTTCAAGGGTTGGGCTAGCCTATAGACAAGCAAAGTAGACACCCAGCAAGTTAGCATAGCCCTTAGGCCTCGCCCTAGGAGCCTACTTTTAGTCCTACAATTAAGAACACTGTACAACAGCCTGGTAACGAGCCCCAGAAACAATAATGGGAATATTGGCTATGATTTAACATTGCCCAGTAAGTGGTACTGGTACCCAACCCTCCAAATTTGGGTAGGCTACTTCTGTACTTGGCGGGTCCCAACTTTTATACACTAACGGAAAGGATTTCGGGTGCGCTCTTTTCGAAAATATCCTAGAACTAGCGCGGCGCACTGTAGCCAGCGGAAAGTTTGGCTAACCTAACGAAAGTAGTTTTGTAACGGAAAGGATTTCGGGTGTGTAGGGTTTACATTGAAAAAAAAATGTTGGGACCCGCCAAGTAGGCCTACAGAAGTGCCCAAATTTGTACTTGCTAGATCGCAAGTTGCGAGTAAACTTTTTTAAAGTATAATTTTGCCCATTTACCTAGACTAGCCATAAAACCACTATTTATCGCCTCAAAACACGTTTTAGGCAATCAAATATAGTTCGGGGCCCAAAATTTTTCTCCACCTGCGGCTGCGGCATAATTGCTTACGACAAATGGGGCTTTGCCCCAGACCCCGGCTAGGTACACCACGCAGCCTCGTCGAGAGTACAAATTACTTGATTCAAGTGGCCAATTACTGGATTTGTGGAGGGTTGCCAGTAACTGCCAACTAACTAGGTAACGATAACAGGAAGCTATTGCTGGGCTATTGTAGAGAGGCCTTAAAATAGCCCAGACTTGACTGGCTAAAGTTAGGGCTTTTACACATGAACTTAGGGCCTAGCCTAGGTCTATGAAATAAACACATGCAAAATCCTATGTAAGTTATAGGTCCAGGCCTATGACCTCAACTGAAGTAGGCCTAGGCCCTAGCCTAGGCATATTAGGGATAAGGCGGTCAAATGTCATCAAAAAGTGGGCCCACATACTTCTGCATCCACTTCCAGTTCAAACGCTGCGAGACGTCCATCCATAGCGACTGGACTCTGGCGGAAGACATAGGGGTTAGTAGGCCTAGCACTAGGCCTAGGCTACCGCATCTCTTGTCATAAAGACTAGGCCTAGGGCTACACCATACGCTACCGTTCCTTTCATCAGCATACTGACCACCTGCAATATAAATTAGGTCATGTTAATGAGCAATTGCCAACGCAAGTCTGTAAATAGGTTCACAACTAGACCTAGGCCTAGGCCTAGGCCTAGGAACTTCAATGCCAAAGACTGACTGACCTAAGCCACCAATTCAGTTGGTAAGCCCATCACCATTGATTACCGGAAACCCTTTCAGTATTATCAGACGAAACTTGGATTAAATCTTGAACGACGGCTGTTGTTTGTTAGCAGCCAGTCGTCCAATATCCAATTAGTAAAAACAAACTTAGAAAAACCTAGCACTCTTCTTACATCACACCTTCACAAGACGTGTTATGAATATGAAAGATTTTTGACAAGCAATGTTTAGTACGAGAGACTGCCAGTAGAGTGTGTGCTGTGGAACCAATCACGAACCAGCATTTAAGCATTCTGCTTTCTCATTGGCTACTCTCTCCTAAAAGCCAAAGAATATCAAAAAGATGGAACAACTTTTGCAGAGCCTTCTATAGCTACACTAGAACCATAATCAAACATGCGGTGACAGATGGAACGTTTCAAATCCTTCAAATAAATAGAACAATGTTTATTTAGCAAACAATCGAGAACGTGAAGAAAACCATAATAACGGCGGAGTCGCAACATCAGGGAGTCACCTATGGGCCCAGGACCTTGTGGAAAGGGTTGCCCCAAGGGGCTATTCTTAGCCCTTTACTCTATGCCATATACACAAGCAGCCTAGATAAACTGATAACAGACCCTTACATCCGACTCTTACAATTCGCGGACGATCTGGTAGCTTACACCAAGACCTTCTCACTCCCTACGGGGGTCGCAGCCATGAACGACGCACTCATAGAACTATCCACTGGACTCCAAGACCTAGGACTAGGACTTTCTCTGGGAAAATGCCAAGCATCATCCTAACCAAGCAACATGTCGGCCTAAACCAGCAAAACCCCCCTCTCTGTAAAATCCAAAACCATCTCTTGCCATACGTCCCCAGCCTCAGAATTTTGGGTGTCTTTTTCGATCAACGGTCCTCTTGGAAGGCTCACTTTGATTCGCTGTCAGCTAAGTGCCGAGAGGCGTGCAACATTCTTAGGGTCCTTGCCGGCACTTGGTGGGGTGCCCATCCATCCGATATGCTAAATGTCTTCCACGCGTTAATCCAATCTCGCCTGGACTATGGGGCGACCCTCTATGCGGGAGCTAGCAAACTCAAATAAGTAAGCTTGAACGAGTCCAACATGCGGCCCTACGTACATCACTTGGCGCCATGAAATCAACTCCAGTCGAAGGACTACGCACGGAGGCGGGAGTTCCACCACTAAGACTACGGTGGGACTGGCTCATTCGCAAATATATTCTTAAAAAAGCTGCTAACAGAGCTCACCCATTATTGCCCAAACTGAAAGGTCTTTCGGAAAGGGCCCAAAGGTTCCGAAAGACACCATACATTGCGACACAGTACAACAAGATATCTGGCTACCTACCTATAATTGACCGGTTCTCAACGATAGCCGAGACAATGAGACCCGATGGGATGTACCTCAGAAACAACTACCAGGTGATTGTAGACGACCAACTGAAATTTGACATCACAAACATAGCTTCGATTCGAGACAAGAATGGATACCTTCAGGCCTATCTGAAATCGAAATGGCCAGGTTACTTACATATATATACAGACGGATCTAAAATCAAACAAGAAGGATTTGTTGGCGCAGCCTTTGCAATTCCAGAGATAGAATACACACTAGGCACTCGACTACCAAGTGAAGCCTCTATTTTCACTGCGGCATGGGCCATTCATGCAGCGCTTTCATTCATCGCAGACATAATGATTGACCGAAACGCCATAGTACTTAGCGACTCACTTAGCGTCCTACAAGCTTTACAACCTGAGAAGAGTAAAGAAGATACTCCACCAATTATTAACCGCATTAGGGAACTCATCAAAGATCTGTCATCAAATGGCCAGGAGGTCACCCTTATGTGGATCCCCGGCCATGCACAACTGGATGGCAACGAAATGGCAGATAAGCTTGCAAAGGCAGCCATCCAAGAAGAACCCACACTAATCAGCATCCCGTACACAGATTTCCTCCCCATAGTCAAGGAATCCATCCACCATGAACATCTGCAACACTGGCTTAATTACACCCAACTGCACCCATCCTCCCAATACTCAATGATTCAGAACCCATTACCAGAAAAACCATGGTTCCACAACCTGCAGATACCCAGAATGTATATAACCACTATTATCCGTATGAGGTTTGGCCATTGCAGTATTGGTCACCACCTGTCACGGATCAAAGTGTATCCAACAGCCGCATGTGAATGCTGACATGAGGATGAAACCCTCAAACACATATTCTTAGAATGTGACAACTACAAATACAGATGCTGAGCTTGTGGCAGGACTCGATCGCCTTAAATGCCCCAGGCCGTTCAACATCATATCCCTCCTGGTAGAACCCAAGAAGGAAGTGATTCAAGTACTCCTCACCTATCTGAGAAAGAACAATAAACATGTCTAGAAACATAGAGTAGAGACACCCTTCTACTCCTGTTGTGTAGAATAGTTTAGAATACTAAGTGTATATATTGTACATAGACTTATACCTACAAATTCCTATAAAAACATTGGAAGTCCTTTGTTTGGGACAGTCTTGTAGGCCTCTGTCTGGTAAACCTACTAAGTTTATCCAGAAGCGGTGAAATCCTATAATTCTATTCTGTATGTGTACCCTTAGCCTAAATATTTTTGGGTTCCTTTATGTTTAGCGTTAGCATCAGAAACCTGGGATCGCGGACCCCCATCCGTGGCTCTACTCCTACCACAGTAGTAATGCCTAACGAGCCCTGGGCGAGAAGATGTAATACCTCAAATATCCTACCCTGAAGGATTTAGTAGTTTCATTTAGCATTTGCTCAAAGCAGAGTATTTCAACCTACCCTAGGCCCCACCTAGACTGGCCGAATGAACTAGAATTCAAGGCCATATAACCAAGAAGAAGAAGAAGAAGAAGAACGGCGGAGTCGGGCGGAGTCATAACCTCGTTGGTCATATCATAAGAGGGTTTCTAGTATCTATGGTCATAAGTCTAGGTATATTTGAAACAAAACAATAACTTCATTTGCCAAGCCATGAATCGCGGGCTACACAATGTGTATTATTTCAATGGGACAAGTCATCCCATTCCCATTGAAATAATTATCACGTTTTATGATAAGCATAGTTCAGCTCAGATCAAAGTTTAAAATAACTTTGTTGGCCTAAGACCAATCTGATTGTGATATTATTAAATGTTTTGTTTAAAAATATAATATGTTGTTATTTTATTGAATGTATGGATCGAACCCAGAACCTCTGGCTTAACGCGCCATAGCTCTACCAAGACGGGGGATCGAACCCAGAACCTCTGGCTTAACGCGCCATAGCTCTACCAATTTAGCTATCGAAGACACAAGACAAACCTTTATTAAATTGCTATTTGTTGTGACTGTTGACATCCATGATATAAATCCAACAGAATTAAGATATTTTAAAATTATGATATTATTATACAAGAGATTATGTGCACGAATGGCCATAACGCGTCTCTGGTAAGACTAAGATTCTAAAACACTTTTAAAGTTGGTAAATATAAATTTTTATTGAGAGGAAATTAGTACTAGAGACCATAGGCCTACACGAGATGGAATAAATGTCAACAATGTCAATAATGTGTCCTCAATAACTCAATTGGTAGAGCTATAGGGCGTTAAGCCAGAGGTTCTGGGCTCGATCCCCAGTCGGGACATACTTTTGTGACAATTGCTATCATTCACTAATAAGGTCCTTAAAGCGGGATTATGCTTAAAAACCTTATATTCATTATTATTATTTTATTGCATCATACAAACTCGGTCAAAACCGGAGCTAACATGTTGTACGGACTTACGTCAAGTATACTTTCATGTGTCCCTACATTACTACATTATTACTTTGTCTAAACTCCGTGACCAGGTAATTGAGAACTGCTAACACTAGGAAGCTTCGCAAACGCTTTTTCAGGCGCGTTGTTGGATGAGCGTAATTTTTTAAAAACGAAAAAAGCGTAAAATTGCGATTTTCATGAGAAATAGTTTATCGATTACGCTCAGATTTCACACGAATATATTAATTCGTAAAATTAAGGTTCTGTGAAAAAATAACTATAATCGGACAAAGCATGTCGGTGTTATAAGTCGAAGAATTTTTTTTTTTTAATGTAAAATTACGATTATCATGAGAAATAATTTTTCGATTCCGCTCAAATTTCATACGAATATATAATTTCATAAAATTAAGGTTCTGTAAAAATATCATTACAATAGAATAAAGCATGTAGGTGTTATAAGTCGAAGAAATTAAAAAAATCGTAAAACTGCGATTTTCATAAGAAATAATTTTTGATTACGCTCAAATTTCACAGGAATATATTAATTCATAAAATAAAGGTTCTATGAAAAAATCATTACAATCGGATAAAGCATGTAGATGTTACAAGTCAAAGAATTTCTTTTTAAATCGAAAAAAATCGTAAAATTGTGATTTTTATGAGAAATCATTTTCGATTGCGCTCAAAAACGTGGCAGTCTAAGTTCAGAGATTTACAAGGCCTCCAGAAAATTTCATCGCATTTGGAGTTTCAGTTTAGCCGGAATCGTGTAAACAAACACAAAAATACAGAAAAAAAGAAAGAAAGGAAAATAAACATTCCGGATTTTTTTCACCAGTGTAGTGAAATGGAATCTTCGCTTCGCTCGCTACGCTCATCCAAAAATGAGCGAAATCCCTTTCGATTTAAACCTACTAGAAATAATTTATTTAAACTAGGAAAACGCTTAAGTCCCGCCGCGTTGTTGGATGAGCGTATATGGTGCATTGAGATGCCATGTGTTACGCGGATTTTCTGTTGTTCTGTGAAAAAATCATTACTAAGTCGAAGATTTTTTTTTAATTAATATAAACTAGGAAAACGCTAAAGTCCCGCCGCGTTGATGGATGAGCTTTTTAAAGGTTTAAGTTTTGCGTTTGGATTTCTTTACTTTTGCAAGTGCTTTGTTTTGCTGCCTACGCATTCTAGGTGAATGTTGTCAAGTTTCTTTTGTTTCTTGTCAATTGGTATTATTTACCGTAAAAAACTTGTATTAAAAGCTTTATTTCTTTGGATTCTGGCTAAATTTTTCCACTTTTTCTTTCAAAGGTACTACATAACCATAACCTTAATGTCCATGTATAATATGAACGTTGTAGCCCCACCCGTTTGGTCTGAATTGGCCCAAATGGCACGAAAATATCACACAAAAAGTCAAAAAAACGTATATTAAAAGCTTTATTTCTCTCGATTCTGGCTAACTTTTTCAACTTTTTCTTTCAGAAAGCATACATCACCATAATCTTAATGTCCATGTGAAATATGAACGTTGTAGCCCCACCCGTTTGGTCAGAATCGGCCAAATGGCACGAAAATATCGCACTAAAAATCGAAAAAAATCGTAAAAGTACGATATTCATGAGAAATATTTCTTCGATTGTACCCAAAAACATAGCAAGTCTAAGTTCAGAGAAAACGAAGGTCGTGTCAAATTTTCATCAAGATCGCATTGCCGTTTGCCCGGTAGAGAGCGAACAAACAGACAAAAAAACAAACAAAAAAAAAACAAAAAAAAAAACAAAAAAAAAACACACGAGCTAAATTTTTTGGGGGTCAGTGAAATTGAAGTCTTCGCTTCGCTCATCCAATTATATACAAAATTAACTTAATTTTTATAATTAAATTAAATAAAATAAAAAATTAACTTAATTGTTTTAATTAATCGTAATTTTTTAAAAAGAAAAAAATCGTAAAATTGCAATTTGCATAAGAAATAATTATTCGATTGCGCTCAAATTTAACACGAATATATTAATTCATGAAATTAAGGTTCTGTAAAAAATCATTACAATAGGATAAAGCATGTAGGTGTTATAAGTCAAAGAATTGTTTTTAAAAAGCAAAAAAACATAAAATTTTGATTTTCATGAGAAATAATTTTTCGATTACGCTCAAATTTCACACGAATATCTTAATCCATAAAATTTAAGGTTCTGTGAAAAATCATTACAATCGGATAAAGCATGTAGGTGTTATAAGTCGAAGAATTTTTTAAAAATCGAAAAAAATCGTAAAATTGCGTTTTTTATGTGAAAAAATTTCCCGATTGCGCTCAAAAACGTGGCAGTTCTAAGTTCAGAGATTTCGAAGGTCTCCATAAAATTTCATTGCAATCGGAGTATCGGTTTAGCCGGAATCGTGTTAACAAACACACAAAAATACAGAAAGAAAGAAAAAAAAAACATTCCGGATTTTTTTCTCCAGTGTAGTGAAATGGAATCTTCGCTTCGCTCGCTACGCTCATCCAAATATGATTAAAGTGTGTAGGTTTTATTTTGACGACAATGGTTTTGTTTTTGGAAAAATATTTTTTATTTGTTATAAATAAATAAATAAATAAATAAATAAATAAATAAATAAATAAATAAGTAAATTGTATTTAGAGTCTACCCGCTCAGTTATATAACTGATTTTCAGTGGGGGACAGTAAATCAAAGCGACTAAGCCAACCCTGCAGGCCCCGACGCAATCGACGAGTGAGCGATAACCAACCAAAGATCGATATTTTTAATAGGAAATATAGCAATCAGTGGTATGGACAGTGTGAACACCCGCGGATCAACGCCAGAATCAACAAGGCCGATTCAGAACAACTCTGAATATATTATGTGCTTCGTTGCTAGTCTGTGAAAATTACATGCAGTGTCCAAGGTGTAACGAATCTTGCACGTTCAAGGAACCCCCCAAATCCCGCTCGGAGATTGAGTACACCTTGCAATCTTTACACGTATTTCGCACTGGCTATGTTTTCCATAGAAATGTCACAGATGATAGACTAAACTGCGTTATATGCATTTCAAAACATGTTTAATTATTTTTTAAATACAATCCAGAAACTACAAAATCTTCCTCCTCAGGGTTATAAGGGGCGCCTTAGCCAATTAGACTAGGAAAACGCCACAATCGTTGTTAGACGAGTGAGCGAGTCATGTGTTGAGTACCCAGTAACATTTGCATTTAAGTATGAAAAGTATATTTAAGTATAAATAGTAGGGTTTTAAGTTTAGTTGGCATAACGGCACGTCAACTGTAAGGTCATAATGCGCCACTCTAGCCCATCGCTCTAGCCTATGATATAGGCTAGGGAGGCCTATAAGGTAGGGGGAAGAAAAGTAATGTTACCGGCACCGGGTACTCAACACATGGCTCACTCGTCTAACAACGACTTTGGCGTTTCCCTATAGTTACAATATCTCGTGGGAACCTGCTAAGGTTGAAATGCACCTTCCTAGATTTTTGTAGTTTGGACAAATTAGTGTGTAGGGAATATCCAAGAGCTATCTTCCTTGCATTTATTTGCATAAACGACTGTAGAACGGCCTAGGAAAAACTGTCAGTCAGGAATGCCGAATGGCGGGATTCGAACCCGAGGCCGCCCGAATCAGAGTCTCGCGCTTTACGCTAGAGCTAGGTACATCTGTCGGTGTTAAACGTTAAAAGTTAAAACGCACTAAACACATCGTTTGTGCATTGGAAGTTGTAACTTTTCCTTCCCCGCATCCTAGAGAGGGCCAATGCTCTCCGTCATCCAACAACTAGCCCTATCACATGATCTGTTCTGCAGTGTCCACTCTCATTTGCACAACCACAACCGGTGTAAAATTGCTTTAATTACTATACGTCAACTGCAACAGCGTCACTGATTCTTACTTTAAATATTATGCTTAACTATGATACATTTCGGGTTGTTTTGTATACCAACACATATTCGTTATCTATTGAACTTGTTTGTCTTTTTGTCACATTCGATTATTTTGAGTTGAATCCCTATCAGCCTGTCTGAAGGTTAACATAATAATATGATGTTAATTAAACAAAATATCTCGACCGTACTGCCCAACATATTTCTTTAGACAGATAAAGAAATGACACGACTGAACTTTGCATTATGAAATGTTAAACAGATAAGAACCCAACAAGTATCCATATTTGGCGCGCGAGTCTAGCAAGTGTCCAAAGAACTTATACCTCGAAGACATGACAAATTAGTAAACAAAAGCGAAACGGACGACTCGCTCAGCTGTTTAGTAGCCAATATGGAGTGATAGTACAAGGTCGTCAGATTTACGCAATATTTATGCAAAATTTTGCTAGAAACGTAGATGTGTTGACGCAGGGATTAAAGGCTGGCATATCAGGACTCATGAACCTCGCAAATCAAAGCACAGACTCTGCTAGTGGTGTTTTCTTTGTTAATTTTAACCAGGACTGCACGTAAGTTTTTGCACCTGTCAAAACGTTCATTTTTATGAAGTGACTTTTCTTTGTTTGTTGATTTTTCAGGATAATACTTAGAACGGTTTATAACTTCTACGAAGTTCATCAGCTCTTCATTTTTATACGCAGTTAAGCCTACTTTTCAGTTCACTTATTTTAACTGCTAAATACTAGCTAGGTAGTCTATAATTTCAAGGAAAACCTAGGGCCTAGGGCTATCTGGGCTTTGTTTGTTGCAGTGACGCTGAAGACAAAAAATCAACAGGTGCAGAATATAAAACAAAAGCGTTCATATTCCCCTCAAGCTAAACTTTCATATTATCGCTGAGGCCCAGGCCTTGGTCATAGGCCTAGCTAAATGTACAAAAGTTAATGCAAGACTAGGGTTTACCCTAGCTTCAAAGGCCTAGGCCCCCATAGCCTTCTTCTGACATTTTGACAGCTAGGCAAGGCCCCAAGGCCTAGGTATAAAACATGTTATATTGCATCATATTGAACAGGTTTACTGTCAGTTGGATGAACCAAGTTGTAAGCTCTTAGGCCTAGGCCTAGTCTAGGCCTAGCATAGATCTAGGCCTACCTAGCATACAGGCCCCTAGCCCTAGCTTTTAAATGACAACCTTGGATTTTTTAAATCAGTTGTGCTAGTGCCTAGGGCTAGACCTAGGTAGCCCTAGACCATAGCTTTGGCATAGGACTAGGTCCTAGGGTCTAGGTCTACTGCATGCATAACTGATGATAAACTTGTTTATATTTTGTACACCTTGATGTTGCCTCTTGACCTATCTGTTAATCTGCATAAATCATGCAATCACAGTTACCAAAGCTGCTACCAGAAAGTGAAAGTACTTTATGCCTAGGTCTAGGAGGTGTAACTACTTCTCTAAGTAGGACATATTATGCAAACATGTTTGTGAACGAGCAACAATGCACTAGGCTACCTACTCATTACAATCATGTTATATTAGGCCTAGGCCCCTAGTTATTAGAAGAATAAAAAACAGCAAAGCCCACAAAGTTTAAAATTAAACATGAACGTGACGTACCAGTAGGCCTAGGTAGCCTAGGCTATATCACTGTAAGTAATTGCAAAAAAAATGTAAAAAAATTACTGAAGACAATTCAACAAAATCAACGTTTTGATTAAGCCTACCGTACATAAATATATGCAATAGCCTTTCGGTACCCGGTAGGGCCTACCTAACAAAAATTTAAAAAATATTTATTCTTTGTTTCTGTAATGGCTTACTTTGCTAGTAGGCCTACCTATGGCAAAAATTTGGTTTTACAGAGAACTAGGGTGTACCTACCTACCCTACCTACTCTTTTGGTTGGGACGGGACAAAGTGGAAAAGCTTAGGTTAGGGGGAGGGGGGGTGGGGAGGTGGGGCGAAGTGCGTTAGTCTTGCATTATTATTATTATTATTATTATTATTATTATTAGGTAGGCCTATTATTACCATATTTATTATTATTTTTACTATTTTTTTATTATTAAAATAGATAGATGTTTATTGGTATTGTCATAGATATGTATGTACCGTAGGCCTAGATAATTAGACCCAAGGAAAAACAAGATACATATTATTACGTAAAATAATATACAAATAATATAAGAATAGCACTTACAAGTCAGTTAGGCCTATACATAATAATGGTTTGTCACCCATATTAAATGCTTTCTACATAGGCCTAATGAATATTTACAATGTGCAAATGCTGTAATAAGAATAAAATGTTAGTAGGCCTGCCTATAAGTTATAAATATTAAAAAAATCTAAAACAGGCCTACGCCCTTTGCGCCTCCCCCCACCCCCCACTCCCCCTAACCTAAGCTTTTCCCCTTGTATCACAGTGTTAAAAAAGTTGTCCCGTCCCAACCAAAAAAAGTACCGAACTAGGCATAGCCTACTCCCGAGAGGTATAACATTGTTGCCCAGAGTGAAGTTATTATGAGCCACTAGCCTAGTAAGTGGGTACAGGGCACAGGTGTAGCCTTGTAGGCCTCGGGTAGGCCTAAACCTATTAGGCCTTGCCTAGGTATGGTAGCGGAATAAAAATACAGTTCTTAAACTTTGTTTAGCATTTCTGCATTCGTCTCAGTTTGTAGGCCTACATAGAAAGATATGCATTAAATGTGTAGGCTTAGACAATGCTGCATAGGGGTATTAATGTCGTGGGCAACATGACCAAAAGTATAATTTTTATTTTTATCTTTCGTTTGTGTGTAGGTAGACCTACCATAGTACCAAACCGATCACTGTATCCGTCACCCAATAGGCCTATTGGTAGGCTACACATGCCTCTTTGTGTCAAGTACTGGTATTTTATTTTATTCATAATGGACTAAACTAAAGGTAGGCCTACCCATATTTTAAAAATGCCATACCGGTATATATATAATGGTGTAGGCCCCTACTGTGGGCCTATTGATAAAATAAACAAAAAACCAAAAATTGAAAATTTTCAGTGAATTGAAAACTTTCAATGTTCCATCACTAAGTCTAGGCCTAAATGCTAATTTAAAATAAATAAAACTAGGTAGGCCTAGGGTTTTTCTTTTTAGCCACTGGAATTTAAATTCAAGGGGATCACTGCAGTATAGTAGCCTATAGGCCTAGGCTAGACCCTAGGTCTACACAGATACAAAAAGCCTGGCTAAACTCTTCTCGAGGCCTAGGCCTATTACGATGTAGGGTAAATAATACTCTACTCTACTCTACTCTTCTCGAGGCCTAGGCCTATTACGATGTAGGCTATACTTATTGCATCGTGTTTGTTTTTATCTCTACAGATCGTTGGCAGTTGGCACAAAGACAGGCTATCGTCTTTTCTCACTTAATTGTGTAGATAACCTTGAACAGATATATGAGAATGGTAAGTCATTATTACAATATCTGTTATATTATAATTTATAATAGGGCACTGACTTTATTATGATTATGTCTAAGTGGTCTAGAGCTGCGACTACTATTCATTTGGTTATCTTGGGCCTAAGATAATGTGCTCAAAGATAGATTATTTGGTACCCCTACATTGCATGATGTCTTGAGCAAGAGCCCATTTCCTTTCTCTTTAATAGGTGCTCATTTAGCTCTGGAGACCATTACCTACCACAATCACAAAAGAGATACCAGTTGAGCCAGCTCATATTATAATTGGCCACACCTATCTTCCCTCAAGGTGTTCAGATCTGACTGGTCCATCTCGGCTCAGGGTCATGGGCAGGCTAGTCTGGTGCAGTAAAAATGTTACTTTTCAAACTAGTTTTGAATGGGTTTATTCACTTTTCTTATGTCCTTAAACTTGCCATTTTACTACTCAGGAGGCCTAAAATTATGTAAGAGCTAGTCTTACAAGCTTTCTAAGCTGTCATCTGTCGGTCCTAGCTTCTTCAATAGGTTGGGACTGCTTAATATGCTTCAGCCGAATGTCTTGCCTACCGGTATTTAGTGACTACTGTACCTACTACTGTGTTTCTGTTTGACTTACAATATAGCCAGGCCTTCTCCAGAGTTGGGGAAGATACGCAAAAATAGTACATTTAAAAGTTAAGTTACCACCTAGTTGACTTTATAAGTTTTTAGTTAAAGTTAGTCCAAAAATAAAGTAACTGGAAAGTTAAGTTACCATAACTTGTAAAATTTGGTTTTACGGCGTTCGCGGCAGAAATGCTAATTTAACGGAAAATAAAAAACTCCAGGAAACTCATATAGCCTACCGGTACTTATAAATTAAAATCAATAAGAAATTGAGTTCAATAATGACCCAGGCTATACCGGTAATGTATTGATGACTATGACTTTACTGTAAATTTACATAGGCCTATGGTACATTGACTGTAAACAGGTCACTTCCACTATCTTGCTTCTACTACATTAGATTAGATTCAACTTTTGGGTCTGTCCACGATAGAGTGTCCAACATTTGCAAATGACCAAAGTCTCTGTGCTGGCAAGTATGATACATCAAATTGATCACAAAACATCAAATATTTTAAATTTCATATATACCAGACAAGAACAGCATTTATTTGTCATAAAAAGTTCAGTTAATGTCAACAAAGTATAAATTATCAGTGGGTACAAAATAATTGTAATGGCAAGTAAAAAATTAATATTGCCTTTCTTATTCGTAATATTATCTATTCTCTTTCCAGTAATCTCTTCAGTGAAGCACCCTCTATATTAAATTTTTAAAAATGCAAATTTACATAACTAAAGAGTATTTTTTATAATCAATAACAGAGTAATGGGTCATGCAAGATGTCACAAGAGGAACAGAAAGATGAAAAAGTTATCATTAAAAGAGAACTATGTACTTCACTTATTGACTGAAACTTTCTGATGCTTCTAGTTCATGTCTTGTCTAATAGAGTGAGCTGATTGTACAACATTTGTACTGGACTTGGCCGAATTGGCTAACCTTGCGGACTCTGTCTACGCGGCGCGCACCATGCTAACATCTCAGTAACGAACCACAAAATAATTTGCCGCACGTTCAAAAAAAGTTTTAACCTTATAATAATATAATGCGAATAGCATTAAGCGACATGAAAAATATAACAAACCTTTATCGTTCTATTAAAAATAAAGACTATTATATCCATGACAAAAACTCAACAATTAAGTTTCTTTAAAATAAAGGATATTTCATCTATAAACAACAAATAAAACTCTCCTTTACGTTTCTATTTAAAATTTAAGGACTTTACCGAAAGAAGTATTTAATTGTTATCATCCATAAAAAAACATCAAACTACAAAATCTTACTTTATTTAAATATAAATACTTTCCAAACCAAGAAGGACTTTAATTAATTAATTTCATACTAAACAAAAACACTACAAAACCTTACAACGATTTTTTTAAATATGAAGAACTTATGTAAAGGTCTTAATTAATTAATTCACCAAAGCAAAAACACCTACAACACCTTTACGTTTCTATTAAACATATATGGATTTCACCCCAAAAGATTTTATTAATTATTGAATTTAAAAGAAAACATAAAGATAATTGTAAAAAAACACCTTGGCGGAGGTTGAAGCAACAAATTTCGTAAAGTCGAACCCGTACACTGCAACAAACGCTTTTAAGACGCCGCTCACAAGTGTTGGGAAGTTAACGACGGCTGGCCGTCTGCGGAAAGGTAGCATTGGCTAAGACCAATCCAACATTTGCCAAACACTTCACAGCCTTCTAAAATGGTTGGAAATTCTGTCACAAGTGGAACAATTCAAATTGTTCCACTTGTGACAGGCTTCCATGATGCTATAGAAGGGTCTGTCCAGTGTTCCACTTGTGACCATTTTGAAGCATTTTGACTAATTTTTTTGCCGAAACATTTTTGTTTATTACAATTATCATATAGTTTTTTTATTGTAAGTAAATAGCCTATACATTTGATGATGTCTGTTAAAAAAAAATTACACTTTAAATAACTCTTAACAGCTATATTTCAATTAATTAAAAGTTGTTCCACTTGTGACGGGGATTGGGAATCCAAGAGGGATAGCTTAGTTGCAAACAAGTTTCTTCCTAAACACATGGCACTTTTATTTTGAAAACATGCACAATTATCATTATTATTAGATTGAACTTGTCATGATTGAACATTCTAATGTCGATGCAATTGCAGAACTAAAATATCAACTAAATGCTTACCTATTACATGTTTTATTACAAATCACACACAGGCACACTTCAATAATTCAAGAAAATTGGCTTCTCCAGAGAATGTAGCTACACACTACACAGCACAATACCAAGATGAGATTGGGTTGCTGTTGTCAATGATGAACAATGGGTGCCAGGCACCGTTGAAGAGGTGCTAGATGAAAATGTCATTAGAGAGAAATTCATTTAAAATAGTTGGACCAAATCGTTTTATGTGGCCTGAAAAGGATGATTTCAGCAATCTTGCTCGAGACACAGTTCTTACGAGTTTGAAGGAGGTCCCGAACCAAAAACAGCTTCTTGACGAGAAGCCATCTTCTGCCTTTCGGCCAAAGAATTTCGTCGCGTGCTTGACTTGTTAATTTCTACATGTAATTAAATCACAAAATTAAAAAATCAGTGCAATAAGATTTAACTAACTACGTTTCTTTGTTTATTATTCTCTGAAACAAATTGTATTTCTTTTTTACCTTCTAGGCCTAATGAATATGTTAATTTGTCCGTGTGATTGAAGAGTACCGGTACTAGAGGGCTAGGCCCTACTCTTTTTTATATTATGCAAAGCCTATCTTCATAACAAAAATAAATGTACATGAGAAATCGCATCGACAACAGCCTTAATTAACACAGTGGACAAAGTGTCACAAGAGGAACAGTCACAAGTGGAACGGTCCATTGGGAAATAATAAATTAATATATTCAATTACTTTTTACTTAGACATAAACTTCTTTTTGTATCATTTAGTGATATGATTGAGGTAATAATTGTGCATGTTTTCAAAATGAAAGTGCCATGTGTTTTGGAAGAAACGTGTTTGCAACTAAGCTATCCCTCTTGGATTCCCAATCCCCGTCACAAGTGGAACAACTTTTAATTAATTGAAATATAGCTGTTAGAGTTGTTTTAAGTGTCTCATTTTTTTTAACAGTCATCATCAAATGTATATTTACTTACAATAAAATAACTATATGATAATTGTAATTAACAAAAATGTTTTGGCAAAAAAAGGAGACAAAATGCTTCAAAATGGTCACAAGTGGAATGCTGGACAGACCCTTTTACAAGTTCACTGAATGGAATGCACAACGCTTTATGACGATGAATATTATTGAGGTATAAACAGGGGCGGCTCGTGTATAGGTGCACAGGTGCACGCGCAACTCCAAATATCTGCGCAAACTAAATTCCAAATTTAAGGTTTGAAGCCAATCTCGTAATATTCCCAATAAATCGTTGGATTGTTTGTATGGATATTTTGGCCGGCCCAGAGCAAGGCATATTCGGCAGGAGTCATTCTGCAGTAAGTGCTGCCGCTGGGGGTTGTCACTCTGAATGTGCACACAGTTTTACATGATTTTCTACGAATCGGACGGCAAAATCCGCCTCAGGTGATCTTTTGAAATTACAACGTCTGGTATAGCTGGGTTAGGTGCACGCGCTCATGGGTCAAAACTCGTTATTTCCATTCAAACGCATTGGTATTTTGCTCGCACCATTCATTCACCCCCACACTCCAGCCAGTAACCAGTGAAAGTTGTTTGCGACAGGGTTGGTGAAGTGAGATTTTACTGAAATGAGATGAGATGAGATTTTTCAAGTGAGCGAACAGTGTTAAAATTATTATCGTGCCGTTAAGTGAAATTATAATATGACTTCGGTAATTAGCGATCTAAAAATAAACAATTTTATTTAAACAGTTTTTTAAAACGACTATTGGACGAACAATTAGAAATGTTTGAGGCGCGTGTCGGAGGAGATGAAGGGACATTATTCGGGTATGTAATATTTTAATCAAGCATTTTTACTAGACAGGATACAAAGTACATATCAAAGGAGTGAAAGTTGTGTACAGACAGATATGGGTAGGTCAGAATGGTTCCAAGTAAATGAGGGCTTGCGACAAGGTAGTGTGTTATCTCCAACACTCTTTACTGTTGTAATGGATGAAATTATAAGAAGAGTGGAACCAAATACAGATGGAAGGGACACAAGAACATTGGTGTTTGCGGACGATGTGTTGATTTGGGGTGAGAGTGCCAGAGAAGTGCAGGAGAAGGTGGACAGATGGAACAAAGTTACTACAGAGTTTGGTCTAAAAATCAATCAGAAAAAGAGTGAATGTTTGCGTATGCAAAAGAAGACAAAGGGCAGGCCTAGAGACATGGAAAATATTGTACTACGTGGAGAAGTCTTAGAAGAAAAAGAAGAATTTAAATATTTGAGAAGTAGGCCCTATATTGACAAAAGATGCAAAAGTGTGTAGGGAAGTGTCATCTAGAGTGCAAAAAGCAGAAGGGTTTTACCAATTGGTGAGAAAGTTACTATGGAATGAGTTTGTTCCCACAAAAATGTAAAATTTTGCTGTATAAGGCATATTTTGTACCTATACTAACATATGGGGCAGTAACATGGGCAGTGGGAACAAAAGAAGAGAGTCAGCTGGAAGCAGCAGAAATGAAGTTTTTAAGAAGTATTAAGAGCCTAATGCATAGACAGGTTTCAGGCGCGGCTGCAGAGGGTTAGAAATCAAATAACAAGCTCTACAATTATGATCAAATAATTATGGAAAAATTCAACTATACTCAAAAATAAATTTTGAACACATCGCATTTGTCTATTTTTTTCTTTGGTCGGTTATTGCTTCGGAAAAAAATGATAACTTGGGAACTTGATGATACACTTCACTGCATTGAAATAAGTAATATCCATGTTTCATGACAGCGATGTATTAATTTTACTATTTCGAACACTGTGGTGAAAGTTGATCTTATTTGAACCATAATTATGGATATAATCGTTAAATTTCATCAGTAAAAGCTACACAAAAAGGCACGGAATTGCGCCTAAAATGGGGATTGATGGCTGCACGGAGTTCCGCGTCTGTGCGTTAGGATCGTATGTACGAAAGACGATAACGGCAGCTCAGGCTATATGAACGCCTCGCCCAAGAAAATACGTAAACAGATGGACGACATTTTAAATTTTGTGTCTATGCGTAAAACGAGAAAAGTTGTCATTACGCTCATAAAACAAAACAGAAACCATCCCGGGCCTAGGCCCAGACGATGAAAATTATTTATAATACAACAGTGTAAGCTTCAAGTTACCTTAGGCTATATGACTAGAAATATGAATACAAACACATCACGTTTGACAACTCCTAGGCCTCTCCTAGCCAGCCCTAGGCCTTCACGACCGTGTTCTGACACTCCCGCACAAATAACTAGTTTTGATTACAGAAAGCCTAATGTAGTTGAACAATAGTAGGGGATGATAGTCCTAGGCTAAACAAAAATTTACGGAAACAATACCCTTTTTCTTTTTGTTCAAAGCTCCTGTCATTAAATGAAAATGTTAAACAAAAGGCAGTGCAAATTTTCAGTGTTCATTTGATGATTTGCTGATTTAGATGGCGGTGGAATGCAGTGGGAAAGGTGGAAAATATCAATTGTTGTGTTTGTTGCTGCATTGGAAATTTTTTATTTTATTTTGATTTGATGGGCTACGAAGAACACTGGGTTATTTTTTAGTACGTGGCAGATGTGCAATGTAACTATGTAGTGTATGTATGTACGTTACTGTAATGTAAAAGTGATTTGAAAAACCACGTTCAAATCTGTTTTGAGATCTCTCTATTCCAAAAATACGAATTTGATTTGCAAGTTTTTGTATTTTAAAATGTCTCAGTATATTCACAAGTATATTTTTATTGGGTAGCTGATTCTGCGTGTGCGCTCCCATCCTTCTCGCGCTGCAGTAGTGACCATTCGTCAGTCTCACAAGGTCAATGTTGCTTTGCGAGACGATGATTACTGATTTATACATTCAACATTGTGGTATTCTTACCCATGCATGTATCTATACTCGGCATGCTTTTACTCCAAGATGAGAGTGGCGGGTATTTTTATTCTTTCAATTTGGTTACCATACTTTTGACCATTTTGTTGCATGTTTCGCCTTTGGTGGCTAATGGCTATCAAATCAACAGAAACTGTTTCACTGTTTAGAGTGAAACTTCATTAGCTATGCTATGCTTCTCCTAAACAACAAAACAAAATAGTAGTGGGGAATGTGGGACTATGTAAGTACTCAACACCTGGTTGTAAATGTAATGACAGCTAGCAGTGTATGTAAGCTACTTTTTACATCTTTTAAAAATTCTTGCATAGGGATTGGTTCTTGCATCAATCGCTCAGGAGCGTCACATCAGTTTTTTGAAGAGCGAAGCGAAGACTTCAATTTTACTGACCCCCAAAAAATATAGCTCGGGTGTTTGTTATTGTTTGTTTTTCTGTCTGTTTGTTAGCTAACAACCAGGCAAACGGCATAACCGATCTTGATGAAAATTGGAAGGGACCTTCGAAATCTCTAACTTAGAGGTGTATTGTTTTTTGGGCACAATCGAAGAAATATTTCTTATGAATATCGTACTTTTACGATTTTTTTCGATTTTTAGTGCGATATTTTCGTGACATTTAGTCCGATTCTGACCAAACGGGTAGTGGTACAACGTTCATATTTCACATGGACATTAAGGTTATGTTAATGTAGTACCTTTTGAAAGAAAAAGTTGAAAAAGTTATCCAGAATCCATAGAAATAAAGGTTTTAATGAGTTGTTTTAGGTTTATAACAACAATTAACAAGTAACAATAACTAACCCTACACTGATACTATACTAATGTGAATTTATAATGAATGTATTTTATGGGAGCCCACTCGGGATAATAATAGTACAATGTCTTTGATTAAGGTACAATGACGTAATGTGAAGTTATAAAGATGCCTATGAAGATTGTATAGGGAATTGCATTATATACATGAAATTGAATATATTATAGTTTATAGGCCATATTGTGAAACTGAAATGTATTGTGAAATGTATTGTGAAATGAATTGTAAAAATAGCAATTTGCTAAATAAAAAGAAATACTACTACTAATAGAAACTTGACAACAATCACCTACAATGCATTCAAAAAGCACTTGCAAAGGAAAAGTGCAAACAAACGCAAAAAACGCAAACAAAAAACTTACAAAAAATTATCATCCATCAACGCGGCGGGACTTTAGCGTTTTCCTAGTCTAATGTATTTGTGTTTAGTGCTGTACACCACAAACATGTATTCAAAATTGTTTTTTGTAACACCAAACTTATATTCTCCGAAAGCAACTTGTGTTTTTGTGTGTCATTGTTGGACTTTGAATAGCACTGGCATAATTATGATCCACAATTTAAAATCATAAATGCAAAATATTTCAATTGAAATTATATTTGTGTACATAAGTACGCAATCTATTTAGTAATAATATTGCATTGCTGTTTTTTTTTTCGGTGTTCTTGTGTATATTACATCATCGTAAAGCTACATCCCGGAAGAAATACCGTATTTAGGTAGTGAGCCGCCCTAGACAATTAAATTTTGCCGCCCCCCCCCCCCCATACCACCACCAACCAACTCACTACCAAAAGGGTGAGGTAACGGTTTTAAATTTAAATTTTCTTCTATTCTGCAACAAAGTTGTCTGTCTCAGATGCTGCATGCAGCAGCTAGCACCACAGTAAAACACGCAAGAGTCTTACTTTATGAACCCTTTTATTACGGGATCGGGATAAGAAGACTTAATAAATAAATAAATAAATAAATATTCGTATTTAGAGTCTACCCACTCAGTCATATAACTGATTTTCAGTGGGGAACAGTAAACCAAAGCGACCAAGCCAACCATGTAGGCCCCGACTAATGCTATAGCTGTACGAAGGACCGATCGCCGAAGGCGAAATTTTTGCAAATTTTCAACTTTTAAAAGCTCCAAAACACGTTTTAAAATCTAAAATTACATAATACGATATAATAAAAACAAAACAAATAATAATTAAAACTAACATTGTTGAATTTGTTTCGCTCTTGTGCCGCCCCCCCCCCAAGGGCTGCCGCCCCTGGACCCGTGCCTAGTTGGCTTAGGTACAAAGACGCCCCTGAAGTTGCCGCAAACCTCAATACCATGATCGGGGCAAAGAAAGACGTAAAGAACTGTAATCCCAAAGTGTTCCTTTTGTTTAGCGCTATCAAATGGTGCAAATATATTTTTAATTCTGGGCCCGGGGTAGAATTGGCCCAGAGCATGGCTCTGCTTATCGTAAAAGGCGATTCAAGAGAAAAAGTCCACCTCGCAAACATCAGCTAGAAAGAGCGGAGTATCTTACTCCCGAAACTAGAGGCGAGCTCTGGCAATCGTCGCCGGGGACCTTGCCCGCTTCCCTTGACGACCCCCTGGCGACGATGACAATGACACAACGAACGATGACAAAGACGAGGATCGCGACGTGAGAAACCTCCTTCCTCCCATTACCCGGGGCTGGTTCTGACCAGCATTCCATGGATTCCATTTCACTACACTGGAGAAAAAATCCAGAAGTTTTCTTTTTTTTTCTTTTTTCTTTTTTCTTTTTTTCTCTATTTGTATTTTTGTGTCTGTTTACACGATTCCGGCTAAACCGATACTCCAATTGCGATGAAATTTCTGGAGACCTTCGAAATCTTTGAACTAAGAACTGCCACGTTTTTGAACGCAATCGAAAAATTATTTCTCATGAAAATCGCAATTTTACGATTTTTTTCGATTTTTAAAATTACGATTAATTATAAAAATCCTCCTCCTCCCCCACCCCCCTTAGGCAAGAGTGGTGCATTATGACCTAACGGTTGACGCGTCCTTAATCTAAATAAATAAACAAGAAGTACAACAATTATCTACGTTACAACTTCTGTGATTATCTATGGGCTCAACACGACTATGGAATGCAAGAAGGCCTTCGCCATTAGAGTAATTTGCACCGGAAAGTCATAAAAATTGTTTCCGTCATAAATTACGAGTGAACAATAATAATGGGATGAGTAAAAAAAGTAAAAAATGTTTTATAAAAAAGGCGACCTCTCGCATTCAAAACAAGCGTGCTGACCAGTGAGCCAACACGACTACGGTGAGCGGGCGGTCTCCAGTGATACTTATGCAGATGCACGCTAACTTGAGACGAGCGTAAAACATTTGTCATTACAATTAGGGCACTTTCAATAGTTTTAAAACTTCTGCCAATTTTTCTAGAGTGTAATTTACGTCTCTATACATGAGATGTACATTATAATTGGATGAGCGTGGCGAGCGAAGCGAAGATTCCATTTCACTACACTGGAGAAAAAAATCCAGAATGTTTTTCTTTTTTTCTCTTTTTTTTCTATTTGTATTTTTGTGTCTGTTAACACGATTCCGGCTAAACCGATACTCCAATTGCGATGAAATTTTCTGGAGACCTTCGAAATCTTTGAACTAAGAACTGCCACGTTTTTGAACGCAATCGAAAAATTATTTCTCATGAAAATCGCAATTTTACGATTTTTTTCGATTTTTAAAATTACGATTAATTATAAAAATCCTCCTCCTCCCCCACCCCCCTTAGGCAAGAGTGGTGCATTATGACCTAACGGTTGACGCGTCCTTAATCTAAATAAATAAACAAGAAGTACACAATTATCTACGTTACAACTTCTGTGATTATCTATGGGCTCAACACGACTATGGAATGCGAGAAGGCCTTCGCCATTAGAGTAATTTGCACCGGAAAGTCATAAAAATTGTTTCCGTCATAAATTACGAGTGAACAATAATAATGGGATGAGTAAAAAAAGTAAAAAATGTTTTATAAAAAAGGCGACCTCTCGCATTCAAAACAAGCGTGCTGACCAGTGAGCCAACCGACTACGTGAGCGGGCGGTCTCCAGTGATACTTATGCAGATGCACGCTAACTTGAGACGAGCGTAAAACATTTGTCATTACAATTAGGGCACTTTCAATAGTTTTAAAACCTTCTGCCGATATTTCTACAGTGTAATTTACGTCTCTATACATGAGATGTACATTATAATTGGATGAGCGTGGCGAGCGAAGCGAAGATTCCATTTCACTACACTGGAGAAAAAAATCCAGAATGTTTTTCTTTCTTTTTTTTCTTTTTTTATTCTATTTGTATTTTTGTGTCTGTAAACACGATTCCGGCTAAACCGATACTCCAATTGCGATGAAATTTTCTGGAGACCTTCGAAATCTTTGAACTAAGAACTGCCACGTTTTTGAACGCATAGAAAATTATTTCTCATGAAAATCGCAATTTTACGATTTTTTTCGATTTTTAAATTACGATTAAATATAAAAATTAAAAATTAAAGTTTATTTTTATTTCTTTTAAATAATTTCAAAAATAAACTTCAATGAAGTAATGATTTTTTCTCAGAACAACAGAAAATCCGCATAACACATGGCAGCTCAATGCTCCAACAACGCGGTGGGACTTAAGCTTTTTCCTGGATGTGGCAGTCAGTCGCATAAAATCATCCAACTCGCCACCAAATAATATCTCGTGGTTTGAAACGTGGCTGGTAATGCAGGTAGCCTAGGACCCTAGGGGAGAAGACGCAACTGTATTGACAGAGCTACCGATAGCGGACGATTTAGTTTAGGTAGTCACCGCAAAATTTGAAAGCGCTCGGCCCTGCTTTCGACTCTTAAGGGAGTTACAAAGATGGACAGATAAAAAGTAATGAAATAAGGAAAGAACTGGGATTGGAGAGATTGAAGTTTAAGCTAGGAAGAGAACGTCTAAGATGGTTTGGACATATGAAAAGGATGGGCAGAGAGAGGATTCCAAGACGAGAATTTGAAGCGGCAGAGGAGGGGAAAAGAAGAGTAGGAAGGCCAAGAGAAAAATGGGAAAGATTAATTCAAGAAGACGTTGGAAAACGGAATGAAGTGTGGGAGCATGTGGCAAGAGTAAAGCTGTGGGAGGACAGAAGAGAGTGGAGTAAATTGGTGGAGAGGAAGGAGTTAGATGATGTGGAAGAAACACTGAGTCTGGCAAGCTTAGTATCTACAGTTTCATGCCCTTGATAATGGTGGAAAACCACCACTCAACCCGACATAGTTGGAACTGAGTTATGATGATTATTATTATTATAATAATTAATTTTTTTGGTGGTTTTCCATTATTAACAATTGCACATAAGGGAGTTTTTCCCGACTAATAAATTCGAAAAATATACTACCTATATTTATACAAATATTTATAAGTCGTTTTCCGGGTACTTCAGACCAATAGTGTCCGAAAACTTTTTCGCCTCCGGCGGCTGGGGCTGCGCCCCAGACCCTTCGTTTCCCGCAGAATAAGACTTCGAAATTATGTGCACCCCCTCAATAATAACTCACGAGCCGCCCCTGGGTAACATGCGCCTTAGCCTTAGAGAAACTCAGGCTGTGAATTTGCAATTGAAACAAAAATAAGCAAACTCGCTGCCGCGCGTGATGCTACGATGACCGTAATGAAATTGGAATGCCAATGTCTACTGCCTAACCCTACCACAATAAGTAAAGGGGAGGGGTTGCCGTCCCTACCGCCAACCGATGGGATTTATAGGGGGCAAAGCCCCCCATAAATATTGTGCCGCAGGCAAATTTTTTTGAAAACCAGGTTTTTAGATTGCATTTGGTGCGTTTTAGAAAAAAAGTAGTGAGCTGAATGCAATACCGAATCAATGTAGTTTGTGTGCGGCAGTTTGTTTTGTTGTCATGTGGAGATTACAATAATTCACAGCATTGGCAACATATTAACATTTGACATTTCAGAGGTTTGCATGATAAAATAA
Source organism: Sweltsa coloradensis (assembly GCA_024449915.1). Lineage (NCBI taxonomy): Eukaryota > Metazoa > Arthropoda > Insecta > Plecoptera > Chloroperlidae > Sweltsa > Sweltsa coloradensis. The sequence continues at coordinate 161,868 of JAMZAV010000655.1, forward strand.
TATACTATTATGATGGATTTTTTTAATAGTCATATGGGGGGGGGGGAGGGGCGATCACCACTGCCACAGGATCGCCATCCGCTATGGTGGAATGGTGGCGGAGGAGGGGCGGGGTCTGGGACATAGCCCTATAGCCACCAGAATCGAAATTTTTGTGGTAAACTTTTTGGGGGAGGGCTTAAAACGTATTCGAGAGTAAGAATGGCTATTATTTACACTTAATACCTTAAGGCATTTTTGTTATAAAGCTTATTAAAAGTGAGATGATGAGAGAAAAATGGGTTTTGGAATACTAAGTAGATAGGCCTATATGTTTCTTATTTTTACATTTTTAACCAATTATTTTTAGTGAATTTTCAAGAATGCTAAGCTTAATGGGGCCAAGGCCCCCCCTGGGACCCTTGCGCCCGCCTATGCCCATTTCTTATAAACCTTCGAAATTAAAATGCCAAAGTTAAAAATTTGCTTTTACTCTTAGGTAGGCCTAGTGTTGATGGATTTTACCTGGCATTCTTTGTTTGCCCCCCCCCCCCCCCCCCCCCCCCCCCACCCTTGCTGGCTTGAACTGTTATTAAAATTCAACAATTTTGTAAACTTGTATTGTGTATGTTGGTTGATTGATATCTCCAAGGTGTTATTATTACATTGTACTACTGGTATTGATTGATTTGATATTGCTTAACAGTTGCATGTTTTTGCGTGTTGTTTGATGGTAAATTATTTGTAAACATTGCATATTTTAGATTTCTGCTTTGCTCTAGTATTAATGTGAAACCAAAAATAAGCAGTTTTAAGACAATTTAAGAAATTCAACAAAAAGGAAATTTTACAAGTTTCATTACAATTAAAAAACTTTAAAAACTTGTGTGAAATCACAGTTATAACACCATACCTAGGGCTAGGTCTTTAAAATTGTAATTTTATTTTAAAATTATGCTATAGAATTTGTAGGGCCTAGTAAATATTTTTTCCAACTTTTTAAAATCAGTAGGCTACATATAGGGCTATATTTAAAAAATAAATTCCAAGTTTGTGGTTTTAGTGCTCAATAAAATGACTGCAAAGTGTAAAAATTAACTGGTTTCAGCTCAACTTTGCTTTAAAAAGACTTGGGTTCTGTTACCGACTGGTACTGTTACAGTTAAGACCGTTTTGTACTATATGGAGTATAGACCTATAAAAAGTACTTAGGCCTACCTTTAACACTGGCACAAATGTTCTTAAGAGAATAACATCAATTTCAGCTTGTTAGAATAGAAGATCTACTTTTCACTTTATACGCCATCTCTTCTTGCAATGCTTGAGACATGCAAAACTGACGTCGGCCATCTTTGAAGCGTCAAGACGTCCAAATCTGCCTAGCTAGAGCAACATTCAAACTAGTACTTTAAATTTAAATTTTGAGCTTTGTGTGTGTATCAAATGACATAATATGTTGCTAGAAGCCTACTTGCTCTGTTTCAAGAGAGAGGTTATCACTTCCAATGATTAACTATTTGGTATTTATGCCCTGAATGGTGTATGGAAGGTAACCAAAATGCTCCGCAGGGAAATTCTGATTGTAATTTTCAAGTAGTTTTATGCAATTTAAGATTTTATAGCTACAAAAACAATTTTGAGCGGTCTACTTATCCCTACAGCTGCAAAGCTAGCGGCAAAAGTTGATGTGTTAAACCTGCCTTAGCCTTTGCAGCTATCCCGTAATCTAGTGAATGATCAGTGATCACACTTTAGGCAAGCCTTACACATAGTCTTCTCTGGATATAACTATACTCCTGTCTGTCTGTTGCATCAGATACGGAGGACATCTGTATCGTCGAGAGACTGTTCAGCAGCAGTCTCGTGGCCGTTGTTAGTCTTTCGTCGCCCCGGAAGTTGAAGGTCTGTCACTTCAAGAAGGGGACTGAAATATGCAACTACAGCTACTCGAACACCATCTTGGCGGTGAAACTGAACCGAGCCGTAAGTACACGTCTCTAGTTACATTACGTGTTTGCTATTTTGATGAAATATTAGGATATATTCATATTACTACAATAGTATAAAGAAACTTGCAAAGCCTACACTAACTAATTAATAACCCTATTCACACCGACGAACTTAATAAGTTAATACTGATATGTAGTAAGTAAGTAAGTAAGGGCCTGGGGTAGAATTTGGCCCAGAGCATGGCTCTGCTAGTCGTAAAAGGCGAGGAAAGAGAAAAATCCACCTAGCAAACATAAATTAAACTAGAGAGCTCTGGCAATTGTCGTCGGAGACACCTTCCCTTTCCCTTGACGACCTACCCGATGATGATGACAATGACACAATGAACGATGACAAAGACGATGACGACCGCGATGTGAGTACCCCCCCTTTCCTTCCCCTACCCGTGGCTGGTTCTGACCAGCATATGCCCCTCCTTCAATTATATGCCCTAGGCTGGAGTGGTGCATTATGACCTAACGGTTGACGCGCCAAACAAAATACTACTTAGATTTAATATATAATTAGATTTTAATATTAAGATTTACTTAGATTTAAGTATGAACTGAAAAATGTATTATTAAAATACTCCTTCTATTCAGTCAAAGAGTTCCTACAATGGGAGAAAATTACAATATAACAGCTACAGACTATCCTAGGTTTAGGTTTAGATTGTTTGAGTAAATTAGCCCATTTAGCATAAGTAGGCCTAGTTTATAGGAATACAATAATGTAGTTAAATATTAGTTATTTTATGTTAATATTGAGAGCTTACTATAGGGTCTATGTGGACATGTATATTAGCTAATAGCTTATATTATTATGTATACCATCAACTGACTACGAATAAATAAAAATAAATAATCAGATACAAATCATTAAGTGGCCTAACTTCCTAAGCCGGTTTGTTAATAATAAGCTCCTAAAACAAATGTAGGTATTGCATTTGTTATCTTTCAGACGTCAATAATTTTGTTTTAACCTTGCTCCATTCAACGTTAAATCAAAGTTGTATGAGTTTCAGCTTTCGGGTTATTTCGCCGCGGCGCGATTAAACATTGTACGTACCGCAACGCGGCGAAATAACCTGAAACTGATACACCTTTCATTTAATATTACAGTCCGGAAAGTTTAAAATGTGAATTAACGTTAAAATTAATAATGTAACCACTTATTTAATATTTCGTGTTGTTTGGTGATGCATGCATGTGTTTATGTTTTCCAGCGGCTAGTTGTGTGCCTGGAGGAATCTCTCTACATACACAACATCCGGGACATGAAGGTGCTACACACGATACGAGACACGCCCCCCAACCCCAGCGGGCTGTGCACTCTGTCCATAAACAGCGACAACTGTTTCCTCGCCTATCCCGGTTCCAACACCATCGGCGAAGTGCAGATCTTTGACGCCATTAACCTGGTAGGTGTTACAATTTTATAATAACAGATATTTACGAAATAAACATCGAAATCAAGGCACAAAAACGTAAACGAACACTCACATCTTGATTCAGTATTATAGCTGCTCCATCAAAAAAATGCAGATGCTAGCGGCATCGGCAGGGCAGAGCAGGCCAGTGAGCGATCAGTATTTTAAATAAGGGGCCGTTTATTGGCTAAAACTAGCCCGCCGGTGACGTTACCATCTGCAAACTTCCGATGGAGCAGCTATACCAACGTTTGAGTTTTGTTCATTTAGTTCATGAAATCACAGCAGTTTGCAGCACAAAACCCATCTAGGTCAATAAAACAGTTCTGCTGGCATAAGATACGGCCACAGCTTATTCATTGTTGATTTGGCAGAGAAATAACGCAGCCCGAGTTGTGCTTGGGCGTAGGCCGCTCGCACCATGGCGGCTGCCCAAGTCTGTGTTAAAGGGGCATTCACCTGCTAAACTAAAAAAAAATATTTCATACAGATTAACTAGTTATGAATTTAGAAAGTAATAGAAAAATTATTGGGTCTACCATTACACAATTTTTTTTCTTCAAACTTGGCAATTTTCGAGCTAGGTTCTATCGGCAAAAATCTCCATAAAAATAACATGAGGACGATCTTTATGCCCTGTGACCTTGGAGGATTGATCATTATTAACGTACTCGGCAGCATTTACTGTAAATCAGCTATATTTTGTTATGTAATTTGGGCAAATGGTTTGCTCAAAATATGCTGATTACCAAGAAAGGGTGTTATTTTGGAAGGCATATTTTTGCATTTTTGAGTGTATATTTGTGCACAATTTAAAGACACGATGTTGTAAAGTGCCATTTTAGATTGGTACAATGCTAGATAGTATCTACAGGGCAGGGGTCCACAAATGTGGTACAAACCTAGTAGCCCACATTTTTTAAAAGTAGCCCAGCTTTCCATGTTGAGAAAACTGTTGCTGCGGCCTCGACTGACGGCGTGAAAAGATACCTAGGATAGGCCCTACTCGATTGACTGGAGTCGAGTTTTCCAATCAATAACTATTTAGTATTTTTGTTGTTTTTGTTGTTTTGGCCTACCAGATGCACTGGTGGGCCTAGTTCGAAACCAGATATGGGTATTCCCAGCCAATGTAAAAAAATTAAACAGGTTAAAGACGTTAACACATTGCCTGCCGCGCCTTTCCGGTCGCCGCCGCGCGCGCCCTGCCAGCCATTTTTGGGAGTAACAACCTTTTTTTACATCGGCGGACTAAAAACGCATTTACTCCCTTACTATTCAACATAATCTAAAAATTTTTTTTGCTATACCTTTAGTACTTCTTAAGGGTGTGATACCTGGTGAAACAGTCACCCGGATGCAGAGGGATCTTGCAGGAACTGCAAATGAACTTTGTTTTGGACCTTTTTTTGTTTTTGAGGCAAACTTTACAAGGTCTTCGTGGCTTCTGATTTTTTGGAGTTGGTGGAATGTTCAAAAAGTGAGTGTTGTTTTAGCTTCCCGTCTAACCTAGTGATTGGGTCTGTAACGGGGGCTCGAGTTGGTGGTGTGCCGTCAACATCAGGGGGTTGCTCCACCATCTCGTCATCTTGGGGCTGCTCGCTGATGATTAGGTTTCCAATGACAGTCTGCATGAAGTCGAGGAGAGTTTTTCCGGGGTTGCTCTTTTTGTACATTGCGTGGGCATTACACATGGAACACAGAAGAAGGTAGAAAAATACCTTCTTCGTCCATTTCACAGTCTTCCGTAGAAACGGGTAGTACGATAGATGCTGGTCTGCAGTGTCAACACCGTGCATGTGTTTGTTGTAGTCGGCTATGCACATTGGCTTCATTTTGATCCCCAGCCCTACATTGCGCCTCCTTGTTGCGATCTCAACCATTTGAGCAGTGTGGAGTGTTGATATCATATTTACCACCCTCTTATCCTTCCAACTTTGAAGAAGGATATCATCATGACGTTTGAATGTCATTTCTCCGGTTTTAAGAGTTTTTGAGGTAGCAACTAGATCACGGGGCATACCCGATTTGGCGCATGGTCCCAACAACGCCAAATCCCCTCAACTGCAACACTTGTGTCAACTTCACGCTATTGTAGAAGTTGTCCATGTAGACGTGGTAACCTTTATCCTCATAGGGTTGCAAAAGACCGGTCACAGTGTTCTCCAAAGTTCCACAGTTACCGTCATAAATCTGCATGGTACAGATGTAACCTGTGGAACTTTTGCAAACCAGCCTAACCATGATCCCATATTTTACAATTTTACCGGGATTGTATACACGGACACGCAAACGCCCCCTCCAGGCTAGCATGCCTTCATCAAGAGCCAACTTTTGATTGGGTATGTACACTCTCTTGAAGGGTGTACAGAAATGGTCAATCGGACGCCTGACTTTGAAGAGCCTATCATTTCCTTCATTTACATCGTCATCGTTATTGAAATGCAGGAATTTCAATATCAGCTGGAACCTATTTCTAGCCATAGTAGCACTGAAAATAGGCGTAGACAAGATGCAGTGGTTGACCAGTACATTTCGAATGTCGGTTTCTTGACAATGCCTGTCAACATTATTAGGCCTAGGAACTTCCTCATTTCTGGAACATTGACAGGCTTCCAGTTATCAAAACGAGAATACTGTTTTACGGGCCTAGGAGTTGTCCGGAGGAACTGGTCCGCATATCGGTTAGTTTCCGTACACAGAAACTCCAACAAATCGTCCGCAAAAAAATTGAAAAGAAGTCCATGCAATCACTCACATCATCAGGCTCAAATTGTAGGCCTGGATCGCCGGTAAATTGCGGAATGATCGGCTCCTGATCGACATCAGACCAATCATTAGGCCTGATCGGAATAATATTCTCATACACACGTAATGGGATATTATCAGGACCAACTTGTCCAACAACAACGTTTTGTCTGTCATTTTGTAGGTTATCACCGCCCCCGCGCACGTCAACATCACTGTCACTGTCACTTCTTTCGTAAACATTTTCACGTTCATCCTGACTAAACATACCACCGTTTGCAAAGCCATCATCTGAATCATCTACACTAAGGTTAAATTCGTTTTCCGACTCGTCATCCGCAAAAATCTCGGCTAAAACTTCACTTTCATTCAGTTGTGCACAGCTAGATTTTCTTGAATTCACCATTTTCACTGTCAACACTCGCTTTGTGAACAACAGCAATCGCCAACAATGTTTACACGGCTCCTGTACGAACTACTGAACCAAAAATCACATTTTTTTGAAGTGTGCTGCTATCTAGCGGGATATTGTAAAACTAGAACAAGTTTCATGGTCATCAACAGAAGCTACAGCGATCTGTGTTGCCGACGGCGTGAATACGTCTATACACGTAGTCGGCAATGGCGCGCGCGCGCTTTACGAATACGTCTATAGACGTATTCGGCGTGGAATGTGTTAAAGAAACACCAAAACGTCAATTTTTTTCAATTTCAGCATTCAGGATAAAAAAAACTTAAAACATTCGTAAAAAATCACAGTTGCAAGATAAAGTGTGTGTGATTGGGGAAAGAAGAAAGGTTACCTTAAACGAGGTGGGCAGCTGCGTGAAACTTGCTACCTAGTTAAACGAATATTTATACAAAACAGATACACAATGTTCAACGTTTTGCCCAATGTGGCCTTGGTCACCGACCGTTAGAGAAGATATAATTTTTTAAACGGTTATTTTAATTTAGTATCACGCTATAGATTGTGTGGTAAAAAATTAATTTTGGGAGTAATAGCCCCTTTAACGATTGGTGTTCTTATTACTTTCTACACATATTGTTGATCGTACAGTAAGGTATTTTGAAGTGTTTTGTCTTAAATATCTCTCGTTCCACAATATTCGTCTGCCGATACAAATATAGTATTTAAAGTTTAACTCTAGCTATAGTATGAGCCTTGTGGTTACATCTAAAGTTCTGTCGGTTGCAGCACGCGAAGACGATGATCCCTGCGCACGACAGTCCGCTGGCGGCGCTCGGCTTCAGCAGCTCGGGCACGAAGGTGGCGACGGCCTCGGAGAAGGGGACGGTGATCCGAGTCTTCCTCGTGCACGACGGCAGCAAGCTGTACGAGTTCCGTCGCGGGGTCAAGCGTTGCGTCTCCATCTCCAGCCTCGCGTTCTCCATGGACTCGACCTTCCTGTGCTGTTCCAGCAACACTGAGACCGTGCATGTCTTCAAGCTGGAGGAGCCCAAGGAAGCGTGAGTCTTTGCTGCTGGGTTCACACTTCTCAACTTTCACAAGACACATACAGCAGAGCTATCTATCGATTATACGATTGTCAGGGGTTTTACAGTACAAATTGTAGCACAAAAATGTTGTTGAATCTGTGATGTCTATCCTTACTTTTTCTAAACCACTCAAAATCGCGAATTATCTTTGCTGTTAAAGCGTCCTAAAACTACTACTACTCAAAGAAGGAAATATTGACGAATAATTTGCAATTTGTTGGTATCTGGAGAGGGGTTCACTTTTAAACGCCAATAGTCGCTAGTTGTATAAACATTAATTGTACCATATTGTGCCGAATATAGGCCGACCCTGAATATAGGCCGACCCCCTAACTTTTCTTGTTGAAATATTTAAAAACATATGCAAAAGCATATGCAAATATTAGCTGGCAAGGGACTTTGAGACTTGAAATAATGATGAAAGGGTAGGCTAGTCTTATATTCAGGACAATACGGTATTAAACGAAATTGGACAGCCCCAATAGTCATAATTGTGATAATGTTGTTGGATAATAGAGGCCTATTATAGCTAGGTTACTGAATGTATTGGATAAAGGAGAGGCCCAACAGTTTACCTGCAACTCTCTAGTGGCTGCATTAGATTAGAATACGTGTAGGTAGGCCTTTATAATACAAACACGATATTTATGTAAATAATTATGTGTTAATGACTTTAAAAGGTATTTCACTGTCACATTCTGTAGGGCTGTTCTAGAAATTTCACAAGATAGGGTACCTGTACTGGCAACTTGAATCCGTACCCAACTTAGCTGGGCTGATAAGAGCCACCTGTTTTCTTCTCTACATTAAATCTACAGTCACCTATACGTGTGTAAGATATATTTGGATTGTAGATGTTTTACATATTGAGAGTGAGACAGTGTTTGTTTGAATTATTTAGGTCTCTATTAATGGCAGGATTAAGACAGGAGATAAAATACTATTGTGATGTTTCAGACCGAAGCAGGCGCCCGAGGAAGTGCAAGGCTGGATGGGCTACTTGACCAAGGCCGTGTCAGCGTCTGCCAACTACCTCCCCTCTCAAGTTACCGACGTCTTCAACCAGGGCAGAGCGTTCGCCTCGGTTCACCTGCCGTTCCAGGGACTGAAGAACGTCTGTGCTATCACCACGTGAGTTTGCTATATTGTGTGAAGTTGTTTGTTTCTATTTCAAATGGGCAAAAAAATCGAGATTTGAGGACTTTTTTAATTTATATTATCTTTATTTTATTTTTATATTTCTGTTATACGGTCTAGTCATAAAGCCTAGGCCCTACACGTGAGTATGGAAACCAAAATGACAATATGAATTTTTGCTGGTATTTTATTAGAGTGTAGCCACACATTCTTAAAATGAACTAGGGAAATATTAAAAGTAGTTATTAAAAATAATGTTCATTTTGTCCCACTTCCAAATCTATTGCCTACTAATTGACTATCTATTGTATTGAATAACTTGACTATTCATCTAGGCCTACTATTTATGTCTGTGCGACGTACCTAGATTTTTAAGGTAAGCTGTCGTCCTTCTGTACATGTTTATTCATGTTCCTAGTCTAAGTATCCTAGCGATTTAGGCCACATCCATACCTACGCAAACTATTGTTAATATCTACCGTTTCTAGCCTTGTCTGCTTGAGAATCAGTGGAGATGGAGAGTTGTCCTCACTTGGACTTTGTTCTTGTGTCTGCAGGATTCAGAAAGTTCTTCGCCTCTTGGTTGCCTCGGCGGACGGCTTTCTGTACGTGTATAACCTGGACACGACCGAGGGAGGCGACTGTACTCTGATCAAGCAGCACAGGTATGGACGCAACTTGTGTTGGTTTAGAGAAGAAAAATAAAATGCATGCCAACTTTGTCAATAACACGAACCCAAAGGTAACTAATCTTGCTATCTTGTGATATTTCATGATTGAAATAAGGGATGAGATGACATCGGGTAGTATAGGAACCGGTCCCACCACTCAAATTACCCGGGTACTCAGATCTTGTTATGTTACGATGTGTGGAAACACTGTTTCCTACAAGTTGGTTTGAAGGTCATTGCTGAGTGAATTAATGAAGGCCTACCGACTGACTAGGTTTCCGTCTCTGGAAACTTTTGCAATAATCGTACACAAATAAAGAATTGCGTTGATAACCAGCAATGATCTTCATTCTTCATTACACTGTACAGGCAGTGTGACTCGTTGTAGGCGGAGCAGCAGTCGGAAGTCCCTCTCTTAACCAATGAGCACGTTGTACAACCCGTCCGTGTGTTTAGGCTGGACGGTCGGGCGGAGCAGCTGTCGGAAGTCCCTCTCTCGACCAATGAGCATCCGGCCGCACCTGCCTCGTCTCCTCCGCAACAGATCGGCGCGGCGGCGGCTGCAGCAGCCACAGCAGGTGATGCACCCTAACACAGTTACACGGCGTACCCTAAGCTAGTCCCCGTCGTGCCTTGCCGAAAGTAAGTGGCAGCTCGCGTAGCAGATTGAGCAATGCCAACTCTCTCTGCCGTTATGTTGCCATACAATACAGTAGTAGCAGAGAAAGCAGTGAGTTACAATCTATAGCCAACACTAGCAGCTCAGTTCAGTTCAGTTTATATAGCATTGTGTGTTTGATAAGCTGCCCAATAAGGAGGACGATAGGACCGTTACAGCTTACTGAATGTCTACGTAGAGTTTTGTTCCAGTACTAAAAACTCTAGGCCTATTAGTTTTAGTTTAATAAATATATGGTTATAGACTTATGGTTACTCGTGAAAACTTTACTTAGTGCAGAAAATGTCGGAAGAAGGCCGTGCAGGCCTAGCCTTTGCTGGTCAAGGTCTACGGCTTGTCAAACAAGTACAGGTAGTAGGCATAAGGCCTGCAGGAACTTGAGTTTTACTTTTATTACATCTAATTTTTAATGACTCCGGTGTAGTCCAAGACTTATGTTGTACCGTATTTCAAGACCTATGACAATTTTCTTTGTTTGGCTCGTGGGCTAGTGGACGAGTCATTGTTTCTGTGTCCAATGCAGAAGGTTCCCGGTTTAAATCCTGTTACAGGCAGATTTTTAACTTCTGATATGAACATCAATTCTTGGGTTCGTATGTAGGCGTAAATGTCGACTCTAAATCCGTCGTAGGAGTGGAGCCATAATGAATTCTATGCTATTAGGTTGTTCGGCATTAGCCTTGTTGGTACTGGCGTCACTCGCAGGTGGATGGTGGACTCTAGACTTTATTTTATTTTTCATAGTCATTGACTCATTGTATACAGCTTGGCTGAAAATTTCAAATAATCACTCATAATAAACTTTAAAAAAAATCAAGCATGGACTTGGAAGTCTTACGATAGTTCATTGGTTAAAAACTGATGGTTTGGTGTTGTAAAATTGTGTAGGAATTTTGTATTTTATAACCTAAAATTCTTACTAGAATAAGAACATTGATGTTTTTATGCCTATTGGTAGTAGTAGTAGTAACATGTTGTAAACAATAATTTGTGGCATGTGCATCCTCTTTAGAACGTTGAGACCATGTTTTGGAATCCAGCAGATGGAAATATGCTGAACTGGATCGAAGCAATTCCGTTCAATTGTTGGCCTGATAACGCACGCTCAGGACCACATAAAGCTATCACTCAGTGTTCCGGGTTGTAGAATGTATCCTACTCATTGGGCAGCCGTAGTAATGGAAAGTAATTAGAACCTACATCATGTGTTGTATTGTTGTTAAGTTGGCAGTAGGTTGAATATCACTAGTGTACTACTATTATTAACTTTTTTGTGATTATTTGAATTATGATTTTGTTTTGTCTCTCCCTGCCCGATCTTCAATGTCTGTCTTTCGTCTCACTTAACTCACTACGCCCCAAGTACCCTGACTACAATGACGACTAAATCTAACTTTGCATGATTCAGGACCACTAAAGCAATCCATACGTACTTTGCTGTATCTATACTCCACGTCGTCACAGTTTATGTCTACTGCACGTGTATCTTTAATTTTTATTACAAGGTATCATTCGGTCTGGATTATTCTGTTACATACCGTATGTAGTAATTCTTAAATATTAACTGCAACCACTCATTAATGTCATAGGGAACATAGTGGAAGTGACGATTTTGTAAACGCCAGCTGTTAGAAAATGGTACTTGTCAACAAGTGCACATGTACACACCACGAGGCATGTACACGTTTACCGATTATTCGTGACCAGTAAACAATATTTATTTCCGTCGGCCAATTTGCAGTCATTTGCGCGTGCGGCAAAGTCATTTGGTTCGAAAGTAGTCTCCAATCTCAACAGACCTCCCGTCTTCAGCTCGGCAGCGTTGAGTAATCACAAACTTGTAGGCCTTCAGTCGCACGTCATTTCAACGGCCGGACAGAACACTCGGCTCGCTCTCGCAAGCTTTTATTTATTTTGGCGCTCAGGACAGAAGCAGAGAGGAACTCCGGGCCGTACTTCCGTACCCAACAGCAATGCTCGTGCTCATTACTTGTTATTGCTATCTATTCTTAACACCAAATAACATTCATGCTGCAACGTAATAAATATCGGGACACTTTACTCTGTGAATGAACAAACTTATTCAGTTGAACTATCAAAAATTCAAAACATCTGCTGAAATCAAACTTTGCAGAGCCAAGACTTCCGAGAAGTACGACCTTCTCAAAGACACTTCCTAAGACGAGGGTAGCAGAGCATTGTTAACGCGACGTGTCGCTACAATCGGGTGCATTTGCACAAACACAGCGGCCTGCCCACGCGCAGGAAGGGAGGGGAGGGGGAATGACGCTGTGCATTGTCTGTCACGTGAAATAGATCGCGGGAGAGGAAAAACCTGTTTTGTTCACCTGGGAATTCCATCGAATCTACGATTCAGGAGGAAAATTTTGTTGTTCAAATTTTGGATCTAGTCATCTACACCTAAAAAACGTGAACACGCCTCTTGACGTCTCTATCAGCTGTGTAAGTGCAGCGTCAGGCCATGTACAATAAACTGGTATTAGTTACCTGTCAGTGGGTGAAAACAGAACCAGAACATGAAAATGTTAACTTTCCTACATGTAATTCGAAAAGTACGATAGTACTACACTATAGAAGCCGAGTGTCCGCACCCAAGCCTTTTAAAATTTTGTGAATGCAAGTACTAATTGTTAATGACTTGTTACTTTTCATGCCCAGACATCGAGCATTGACTTGTTACTGTCCATCCCAATGACAAATGATGACACATCACAACTTGATAAATACGTTATTTACTGGAATGACATCCTTCAACTTCAATTTTTCTTTTGAGCATGATTTTGTGTGAAATCCTAATATACCGGTGTAGCAATTAATTGAGTGGAGAAAACAGAAGGAGGAGGTTGTGTTGGCGGCATGATGATACAAAGGTGATTCACGTAGTAATGCGCGTATAAGCGTACCGGTACAGAAAGAGAGGCTACTCAAGTTACTTATAATAAGGTAGGGCTTTCCAATAGGTGGACAGTGGTGTATCCTACATCTGGTTTGCATTAGTTAAACTCATTTCTGAATTATGCAGTTTATAGAACAGTCTTTTCAATATTAGTTTTGTGAGCTTTATTTTTAATCGTGATATTGCTTGACATGCAAACTTATAGTGGGGGCTGAAGTGTCTTGTAGTTAACATAACGTTCAACCAACCCTTTCAAAATTCTACTCGCTAGCTCGCAAGTCGCAAGTATCTTTTGATAAGTAGCGAGTACTAAGTGGGCGAGATAAATAATCCTAGAAAAAATAAAACATCTTAATTCTTAATATCAATTATATAATCATTCGTCTCCCGAGACTATGACGTCTCTTCATGGCAAACGTGAGAGCTTGCCCTTTCTCTTAATCCCACACTTGCTGCCTACAAATAGAATGGCGTAGTGGGGGGTTAGGTGAATGGTGTGAGTCTGTGAGGTGATAATAAACATCTCTGTGAATGGAGTCGACGAGAAGTTTTGCCTCTTGCGGCTGTGGCTTTGCCCCAGACCCCTTGCTACCCTACAGGCATTACGATTAGGCTAAGTATAAATTAGGAGTTGAATTGGAGAAGATTTTTGGAGTCTGTCGTGCAACTTACATCACAGAACCTATGTCCATCAAATGCTTGTTGAACTTAACTTGCAGCACAGCACAGCACACCTGTGCACAAAAAAACACAATATCTTCCAAACTAAATGTTTTTGAGATGATACGTTTCTAAGAGAATTTTAAATTTATGAATTTTATAGGCAACCTTAAAGTTCTCCTGGGTACATTTCTTGGTGCACGGTGTGTTTCGAGTTGATCACAGCATCTTTCAACTTTCAAAAAGTACATATCATATTATGTTCATTAAATAAATGCATATTAGTTATTACCTTACAAAGTATTTTAAGTGGAAACCAATTATATATCTCCGTTGCTACAAACTCGAGCCAACTCATATTCGTTGTTAGGTTTGCATAATTCTAATTGGAAAGTTTTTTACTTTTTGACCCATCCATGTGTATTGTTAAAAACATACATTATTATTATTATTATTTTTATTATTATTTATTAGCTATCGAGAGAATCAAGTTTATCATTATTATTATTTATTAGCTATCGAGAGAATCAAGTTTATCATTGTAACTTCTGGTGACATCTTGGAAGGATGGATTTGTGCAATCGGTGTTTCTGTTTATACATTCGCCTTTCAACTTATAAGAAAAAGTTTGTTAAGCTGACATGGCAGCATATGATTGCATTGTTCTACACACAGTTGTTTAAACTTTAAACTAAACTTCTGATTTGGCATGCCACTCGTAGAGCACACATTCACTATATATGTACACACATAACAAAAACTTGTAGAAATACAGCCAAACCTTACACACTCAAAAGGAATGAGATCTAAAAAAGGGCCAAGCTCATCTACCCTTCCACATAAACGTACAGTGTCCCATAACAGCATCCTCAAAAAGCTTGGCAAAATAGAATTTGCGATTATTAATTTAACGTAATAGTTTATCCAAGTTCTTTTTTTCTAATTAATTTAAACGTAATAACATGCAAATTCTATTTTGCCAAGCTTTTCGAGGATGCTGTTATGGGACACTGTACGTTTATGTGGAAGGGTAGATGAGCTTGGCCCTTTTTTAGATCTCATTCCTTTTGAGTGTGTAAGGTTTGGCTGTATTTCTACAAGTTTTTGTTATGTGTGTGATCTCATTACTTTTTCAAGTTCCATTACAAAATTATTTGCTAAAATATAATATTTTTATCAAAGTTGATTTTAATTCTATGGTATTAGCAGTAACAATATAGGATGTAAAATATCTAGACCCGGATTCATGTACATCCTGGGTATAGGTGGTATAACCATGGTATAACGACTGGACCCCAATTCTTGAGTTCGTGGGAGATGAGTTGAAAACGCAATTTGAAAACGAAGTCGTTTTCGTTTTCGAAGGAATTGGTATTCTTGAACGGTATCGTGGAAAACGTCATGGGTTGTGAGTTGAAAGCATTGATATTAATTAAACCCCTATAGTAGGCTAGATTAGCAGTCTCCTATACCTCCGCACAGGCGCGAGCGTGGCAAATTGAAGACTCAACCGGCCCATTTCAAGATGGCGATTTGGTGTTTTAATTTATGCTTTTTTAATGCAATAAAGTATTTTACTGGATTGTTTGATATGGTTTTAGCTTGTGCAGCATGGTATTAAACAAAAGAAACAATACGAAGTGATTGCATAAGGGAATTTAGTAATCATTTGGTGTTAAAGGCTAGTATGCTTACCTGTCAACCTGGCGGCAATCTTGAGAACTATTTGACCACAAATCGCTCCCATTTGATTAACATGTAAACTGTCATTTTAAGATGGCTTCTAATTGTACCGGAAGTGGACCACCGACTGCTGGTGTAGCCAATTATATAGGATGTCTATGGTTGAAAGAGTATCACGAAATCCAAACACTTTAAAAAGATTTGCGTATAGCAAAGAGCTCGAAAAAGTTCTATATTTATTCTAGATGGCAGTGCCTTCATAAACGCGGGCCAATCGAAAGACAAGTTGTATGAAATGATTTGATTGTTGCAATTTGTACATGTTCAAAGGCAAATAAATAATAATAATTATGTAAACAAACAGTTGAGCAAGTTCATATCAGTCCAATGTTGTGCTGGCCTAGGGTTGGCTAGGCTTGTCAAACATGTAATGTAAGTAGTTTAGATTGGAGAAGGGTTGACAGGTTGGGAAAGCATAGAGAACATAAAGCCCAGCCTGAAGGGCTGGGGGCGACAAACTTTTCACCTGCTGATGACAACTGTAGCTAATTTAAAGTTGTTACCTTAATCCACGACGCGTTTCGTCCTTCTGGGACTCTTCAGGCGGATGGATTAAGGTAACAACTTTAAATTAGCTACAGTTGTCATCAGCAGGTGAAAAGTTTTGTCGCCCCCAGCCCTTCAGGCTGGGCTTTATGTTCTCTATGCTTTCCCAACCTGTCAACCCTTCTCCAATCTAAACTAAACTAGCCATTTGGCCTTTTCCAAACTAATTGAACAACCATGTAATGTAAGTAATAAGTGTATCTAGTCCTATAGCCAAATGGAACTTTAGACCTACACTTTTGCATTATAAATAATTTTCCACATCTGGGCCTAGGCCAGGGACGGTTTCTGATTTGTTTTATGAGAGTATAATGACACCTTTTCTCGTTCCACACAAAGAAGAAAAATTTTAAATGTCCGCTATTTGTTTACGTATCGCACTTTCCCGCCTAACTCTGCTTATACCGTCAACAAGTGTCAAGTAACTATGGTTGTTGATTGTATGCCAAGTGTTTAAGGCTTATTTTAAAACCTTTATTTGGAAGCCTTCCAACAAACTTTTTCAACTTTTTTTTTCAAAAGAGACTATATTTCTATAACCTTAATGTCCATGTAAAATATGAACATTGTAGTCAACTCTGCTTGGTGTATAAGGTGCTTGAGTGTGTAGCGCACCGCGGCTTGGCTGCGGCGCCCTAACGGGCACCTAGATAGATTCTTTTTATACTTTGGTAATGTTTATATTTCGTACTTGTATGCCAACAATTGAGGATTTGTTTTGGTAGATCTACTGAATTATGTGCAATTGCAATCCATTATTGGATGTAAATAATAATTCAGCCAAGTTTTTGTTGCTTTCGAAACTAGATGTTTTGAATTTTGATCAATTTGAGAACAGCTTTGGGACAGAAATGCTAAGAGAAGTTGTAATGAGTTATGATAGTTTGATAATGACTAGGAAAACGCTTAAGTCCCGCCGCGTTGTTGGATGAGCGTAATTGGTGCATTGAGCTGCCATGTGTTATGCAGATTTTCTGTTGTTCTGTGGAAAAATCATTACAAGGTTGAATTTTTTTAAATTAAATTAAATAAAAAATTAAGTTAAATTTTTTATATTTTTAAAATTAATTGTTATTTTTAAAAAAAGAAAAAAATCGTAAAATTGCGATTTTTATGAGAAATAATTTCTCGATGGCGCTCAAATTTGACAATTATCTAATTATTCATAAAATTAAGGTTCTGTAAAAAAATCATTACAATCGGATAAAGCATGTAGGTGTTATAAGTCAAAGAATTGTTTTAAAAAAGAAAAAACCCGTAAAATTTCGATTTTCATGAGAAATAATTTTTCGATTGCGCTCAAAAACGTGGCAGTTCTAAGTTCAGAGATTTCGAAGGCCTCCATAAAATTTCATCGCAATTGGAGTATCGGTTTAGCCGGAATCGTGCGGACAAACAGACAAAAATACAAAAAAAAAAAAAAAAATCCGGAATTTTTCTCCAGTGTAGTGAAATGGAATCTTCGCTACGCTCATCCAATTAGCTTTGCTGTAGTTAGTAGTTACTATTAGCGGGAAGCTTTGAGTTTAAATCTTCTTAAATTGCTATTTTGCTCTGTGACTTGCCAACCAACACTTTCTTCTGTATAGTTTCTACGACGCGTGCGTTGAAAGTAGTTCTGTTACTATTTCAGTCCTTCCATCTCTGCAGAGAGAAGCATTAGAAGCTACATACTACACCGGTATATCGGGGCTTCACGGCACCGTAGTTTTGGTTTTTGACCCTCCTAACTTGTTTCATTAACTGTGACTCCTCGACTGACTGAACCCTCACTTTCCTTCCCCGCCCTGTTTTTAACTGACCGTGTTTTGTTTGTTGCCCATGGGACAGGCTCCGTAAGTAGCTACGCGGGGATATTGAAGGGAGTGACGCCGGGAACCATGTCAGGTAATGTGGGTACGTTAGCCCTCGCTTCGGATACACTCAGACAGCTCTTGATCACAACTCGGGCTGTGCAACGCCTCCTGGCAAGACACGTAAAGATAACTAACTCTCCATTGTTTCAATCTACTGGCGGACTTGTTTACGTTCCTAGAGGTAGACAGTCGAGTGTCTTCATTCTGTCATGTTTCATTGTATT
This sequence comes from Sweltsa coloradensis, assembly GCA_024449915.1. Taxonomy (NCBI): domain Eukaryota; kingdom Metazoa; phylum Arthropoda; class Insecta; order Plecoptera; family Chloroperlidae; genus Sweltsa; species Sweltsa coloradensis. Next base: position 179,946 of record JAMZAV010000655.1, read on the forward strand.
TCCTTTAAATGAAATTATCTCATGTCATAGTCGGTTTCTGAACTACAATACGTACTTTTATATTGCACACACAGTAGAAGGAAAGGTTATACACATTACCCAGTTTTCATGTACCCTGGCTCTAATCTCTCTGGAGGACTTAAAGCCATATGTGAATGACATTTACAATCATATACAGCAGGGTTGCCACTTTCAAGGATTTTATCCTTTTTCAAGGATTTTTAAGGTGTCAAAAGGATTCCAGGATTTTTGGTAAAATCTCAGGATTTCCTACCATAGTTAAAAATACACGAAATCAATACTTTATTTTTAATACAGCCTAAAAAGCAGACAACAGTGTGTAATAAAAACATCAGTAGCACCGGGTGATAGTAATAATAAACCCAGTGAGTGTAGACACGGTGGCGAAAACTAAAACGTTGATACAAATTCTAAGAAAATTCTGATTCTAAGGCCCATGCTCGCATGTAATGTTAGTTAAATTCCCAAAAATCAATTTGGCATAACGTATTATTGTATGGAAGCCTAAAAATGTTGATAATTCCTTCAAGTAATAATAAGCAAAATACTAAATAGATATTTTCAAGGATTTCTCAGGATTTTTAAAGTATCTCCCAAGGATAAAAATAATTACTTGGTGGCAACCCTGATATACAGTATCGAGACTCGCTATCAAAACACGCAAGACCCGCACGCACGCTCCACCGGCCTCCTTATCAATTACAACACTACTTGTCGTGCTTTGGCAAGGCGCGCTACCGCCACCGCTGTAGACTTCTGTTGTCGACTTTAGTGCGAAGCTTTTACCATTTGTACTCGTGAATACTATTGGTGTGGTCTTCATGTCATGCTACTGCCGCCGACCGACTGCAGCTAACCGGCCTTCAGGCGATGCATTGAAGTCTCGATACTCTATAATGATTGTTATACTGTGATTAACTTATGGAAGTTCAATGGCTTTCTACCAGCGACAAAATAATTTTAAAACAAACAATCACATACATGGATTACTAACTAATGTAGGATCGTACTCGTGTACAAACATTACATAAACAAGTGCACAACATGAAATAGTACACAATTACAACAGCACTTGGGTAAATTTTACTCTCCTACTTCTTGTGGTGTCTATGAAGTCATATCTCAACTAGGCCTATTATGTTCATTATTGGCAATACTACAATTGTGTTTATATTTTATTATTGAATTTCAAGGGCAGGTTGTTAAATTGCCGTCTTCCCTTTAGTGAGGGCATTTAGCTCAAACTAGTGGTAGAAAAGTTTAAAATTGTGATAAGAAATTAATTTTCCCTTTGTGGAAAAATCATAAGTTTTTTGCTCTTTCATTTAAAGACCATCCTAACAACTTTTTATGGTAACTTTGGGCTGTTTTTTTACCCAAAGTTGGAGAAAATCACAAGTTTGATGATTAGCAGAGGAACTGAGCACAATGGGACAAGCATACAGTAATCAGAAATTCTCCACTCTTTTATAAAAATAAAAAAAAAAACACCTAAATAATTTGACGGTAACACATTAGGCCACCTAAAGCTGTCCAAAGTGTAACAAGAATGGTGCACAGCGGGACAGGAGACTAGGATAGTTAGAAATTGTCCAATTATGTATAAAAACATCAAAATTAAACAGAATAGGAGAAGAATATTGTACGTAGTATAAATTGTGATGAGAGTCTGTGTTATCTGAATGTTTCCGCTCTCGAAGCTACGAGTTGTGACAAGAGGCGTTTGTTGTACCTATTATGGGTTACCTATCAGTATCACATGTTTACATAATCATCACTCTCGTGCCAACCAGTACCGTTGTAAACATATTGGCTCTTACTCTTACGATAAGGCCAACAATTGGATGTACATTGGCAAGGTGTACATTCAAACCCATGCTCAACAGGAGAAAATATGCTATCTAGGCCGACTTGAACGCAGAACATTTCTTGCGAACAAGCAAAGATGCATTTCTCCTTTTCTCAAATTTCCTACATGTTTATAATTAATTGTGTTAACATTTTCAAATTTACACTGAAATTTCAATTAATTTAGTTTTGATGTTCCACAACACCTCATCTAAAATTTAGTTGAAATTTGGAATTGCATGCCTGGTGATTCAGAAAAATTATTAATATTTATCTCATTTGGTAATCTGTTAAGCTTGATTTTGTTAAATAATAGTGTCAATGGGCTGGCAATGGCTGTCAATTTTCACTCCTAACCTTTCACTCACATTTCTGCATGTATGCCTTGCACCAACACTAACCACAACTAGAAAACACAAACATTCTCAATTCTCATTGTAGGCAGGCATAAACTGTTGAAAACTGCATCATTTCCTTCAATTCCATGCCAACATTTTCCAGATTCTGAGAAATTCCACGAGATGGCCACTGCAGCCGAGTCTCCACCCAAAGGAGGGTTCCGTTTCGACGATGACACCGAGTTTCCCCCGGTAACGCAGAAAACAGAATAGGCAAAACAGAACGGACAACCAGTGAAAAACGTGCAACAACTGTTGCATAAGACAAAAAAATAACTCAATCCACCTACTACACTTGGTGCAGTAATATTTATGTTTTATAAATATAATCATATTTAAATTTTAACTTTGTTTGTAAGTTAATACTTAAATATAAGTATATTAACAGAGAGTTCCGGATGATACAAACGGACATATTGTTAGTTGTTGTTAGGCACAAGTGTGAGAACTCTGAACAGTGTAAGTACTACTACAAGTAGGTACTGGGTGTTTTGAAAGTGTGCTATGAGTAAGCTTTGCTGATGTAGGCTTTTCTAAAATATTTGTTGTTACGCAGAGAGCGATTGGGAGAACCGGCCAGTAACAACTACGCATTGGCGTTCTTTTCGTTTACATTTCTAAGTGTTTTCACCTTTGATATTTAAACTGTCTCCAAGACACGAGACGTGTTTTTAACGGACCATTCATAAGTATAATGGCTCTTAGCTTTAAGTGTGGCAACAAAAAAACGTGAAAAACATTTCATAAAATCTCATTAAAAATATTTTAGCCAAACACAGAATTCTTTATTCTATTTCTTGTAACCGTGTGTAAGTTGCGCACCAGGACATGATGTACTGTTTTACGCTAATGACATGTGTTGTACGAGGACGCGTGCTGCGCTTGGAAGTCCGCCCGCGCTTCCAAGACAAGTCACAGCTCGAGCAAGGCTGATCATTTGTTAAGTACTAGCATAAAAAACTGTAAATAATGTAAAAAAATGTATGCAATTTCTGTACTTTCCATAGGATAATTCGAGTTAAGTCTTAAAATAAATATTATTTAAAATGCCAGTTGTTTTTAATTATTTTCTACTTTTGTCTACATAGGATGGTATTTTTAGGTTTGAACATTTGTCATCTCTGCTTATACCGGTAAGTGTGCAGTGTACACCTTTCAACATGGGTATGCCAGTTGTGAGAATTAAATTAAGGCAAGGACAAGTGAGCAGTAGCACATCAGGTAAGTCCTGGTTATTCAGGCTGGACTGGAATCAACAGAAGTCATAATAATACTAGTTCAAGAAAAGAAACTAAAAATAAGAAATCATTTTTTGGGCACTCATTTTGCAAAAGGTTCACTATTTCTGTTCTAGGTACTACAAAGTATAAAGCTCCCTTTGTTAATTTTTTCATCAATGTTTTTTCTTTTCTTCATCTTCCAACTGGGAGTAAAAATCGATGTTCAAAAATGTTTTAGGATCACTAAGAAAGTTGGGTAGGAACTCTTTAAAAATAATGCGTTCCTTTTGGGGATTATTCAAGAGAAAGCATTCATTTTTAGTTTGAACTTTTAAACACATATGGTACATAGAAGTTAGAATAAAGTTTTTAAACTTTCTTTTCATTAAAGGGTCATCTCATTTAAAAACAGTCTGCTGAGTGGAAACCCAAAAGTTGCTAAAAAACATGACATTTTTTTAGGGCCCCTGAAATTTTGCAAGATTTTTTCACTAAAGATACTAAATGTGACTTTTTTTATTTTTAAGAGCGAAAAAGGCAAAAATTATTTTTTAAAATTTTTTATATCTCACGTATCTACAACAAAGCACATAAAAAATTCAGAGTTTTTTCTAAATCGGCCTTTTGATTCTGGTGTTGATCCGCGGGGTGTTCCACTGTCCATACCACTGATTGCTATATTTCCTAAAAAATATCGATCTTTGGTTGGTTTTTCGTCACTTCGGATTACGTCGGGGGCCCACAGGGTTGGCTTGGCGCTTTTTTTACTGTCCCCCACTGAAAAACAGTTATCCAAAATGAGTGGGTAAATTAATGGTACATTTTAAATTTTTTATTTAAACATGTTTTTTTTGCTAAATTAGAGCAAAAAACAGAAACTTTCCTTTTTATTTGTAATGTTTTGGGGCCCAAAAAATGCAGTTATTTTGACAATTGGGCATTGAAATCAACATTTCTTTTCAACTTATAGTTGGCACCATGACAGTTGAAAATATTATTAACGAACACGCCTAGCTAATTCCAATTAAGTTAACTTTATATGGCCTAACGTTCATGTATAATACGTATTCATTTTGCTCAAGGGTAGTGATTTCAATGCTATTTTTATGACGAAATGATGCCTTTACCTTGAGTTTATATACTGAAATTGAAGAATTTTTATAATGAAACGAGAACTTTTTATTTGCTATTTCTCAGGGTTCCTACATATTTTATGCAGGATGCATGTTACCTCGATTGATGAATCTGCCCTTCGCGAACGCTTTTTTTAGTCGCGTTGATGGATGAGCTTTTTGTAAGTTTTTAGTTTACGTGGGACCACTTTACCTTTTGGTTTATTTGGAAAGGACGCGTCAACCGCTAGGTCATAATGCACCACTCTAACCTGGGGGGGGAGGGGCCCAAGCTGGTCAGAACCAGCCACAGGTAAGGGGAGGAAAGGGGGTTCTCATGTCGCGGTCATCGTCTGTGTCACCGTTTGATGTGTCATATTGTCATTGTCATCGTCGTCGGGGAGGTCGTCAAGGGAAGAGGAGGTGTCCCCGACGACGATTGCCAGAGCTCACCTCTAGTTTTAGGAAGTAATCTACTATCCTTCATACTAGCTGATGTTTGCGAGGTGGACTTTTTCTCTTGAATCGCCTTTTACGATTAGCAGAGCCATGCTCTGGGCCTATTCTACCCCGGGCCCAGCTTTTTGAATGCATTGTAGGTGATTGTTGTCAAGTTTCTATTGTTACTTGTTAATTGTTCATATAAACCTCAAAAACTCATATTAAAACCTTTATTCTAAGGATTCTGGCTAACTTTTCCAAATTTTTCTTCCAAAAAGCAATACATCACCATTACCTTAATGTCCATGTAAAATATGAACATTGTAGCCCCACCCGTTTGGTCAGAATTGGCCCAAATGTCACGAAAATATTGCACTAAAAATCGTAAAAGTACGATATTCATGAGAAATATTTGTTAGATTGTACCCAAAAACGTGACAGGTCTAAGTTCAGAGATTTCGAAGGTCCCCTCCAATTTTTTGCCCAATAGAGAGCGAACAGACGGACAAAAAAACAAAAAAAAAAACGGAGCTAAATTTTTTGAGGGGTCAGTGAAATTGAAGTCTTCGCTTCGCTCATCCAATTAGCCTCTTTCACGCAATAATGCGGGTTAAAATTCTTAAACAAAATCCTTTGCAGCATTTTTTTTTTTTTTTGGGGGGGGGGGGGGGGGGTAAATTAAACTAAGCTACATCATAAATAAGTGTTATATATTATCTGCAAGCATTTAGCTCCTTGGCATTTTAGACAAAACTTGCAACACTTCATCTAGTGGGGGCTTTAACCCTCCGTCACTCGCGCGGAATTTCTTAACACCATCCCTCGCGTGCGGTTTGTCAAACCCAAATTATTTTGGGTTTGTAATTAGTGCAGAAGTATGTTTTGGATTTTGCTGTCTGTGCTCATATGATTTGTGGAACTAATATGTAGGTGGTTTTTACTGGGAGAACAGTGAAATAAAATGACAATGAACCTTTTGTATAAAATATTATTTTATTGTATTTTTAAGATTAAAAAAATGGACATTTTAAAAATATTCAAAAAAGGTGTCCAAATAATGCTATTTTAAGTTTTGTTTCACTTTTAGTAATAAACATGAACCAGTTAGTAAATTGGAAGAAGAATTTTTCCAAAATTCCAAAATTTTAAAATTTAAGCCAAAATAGCATTGAGTTTCCCTATGCTGTTACTGTAACGTGATCACTCGCGTGGGGTTCAGCAACCCCACCAAGTTTAGACCCGGGAATATAACGACACTAAAAGCCCTAATGATTAGAGGGTTACAAATTTCGCTAACAGATAGAGTGACTTGAAGGTACTGAGAATCTAGAGTCCGTTAAAACAGTCCGATGCAGAGAAACAGAGTCGAATGTAGACCCTGGGGTTTGTAGAACCCCACGCGAGTGACGGAGGGTTAAGGTATTCAATGTAGTTTGTAGTATAGATTTTAACAATAATATAATATATGACTTTTCCTGATCGTTGCTTAAAAATAAAAACCCAAAAACCATACACCCTTGGTATAGTAAGTATAGTATAGTATAGTAGGTAAGTTTAGTCTTGGAAAAAAGTTTTACAGTTGAGTCAGTTATTGATTTATTTTTCTTGTATGTAACTTGACATACTGAAGTAAAAAAAAGTGTCTACTTAAAAAAAAATTGTTATTTTAGGATTTAATTAATATTTCATTGTTGTAACAATGGTTAGCTCTTGACCAAGATTGCTTAGCATTGCTCTAGAAACCTGTGTTTACATTTATTTTAATTGTTACGCATATGTTTGTGTGTGTGTTTTGACAAGGGTTTTTTGGTCTAGGACAACTACAAGTATTAATTTTATGATTTTAAATATTAAATGATGGATGTATAGCAGTGATGCACTGAGAGAGAGGCTCAGCATTACTGTAAATACGAGGAATTCAAAGTCAGTTTTCAGCAACTATGGCACTGAATGATTGTGCGGTGTAGTAGGGATGTCATCGAGTAGCAATGGAGCCTCTTCAGATGCTTTCAAATCTAATAGGATTCACCTCCTTGAACAGTAATACGAGCAACGGCAAGATCCAAACATTATTTATTTATATATAGCATAGTGGGCAAGATGAGAAATAGGGATAGAATAAGAAACATGGATATTAGAGAAATGCTATGTGTAGAGAAGTTAAGTGACAGGATAGGTAGGCCTAGGACAAGGTTGAGATGGTATGGACATATGAAACAAATGGGGGAAAATAGGATGCCTAAGAAAATGTATGAAAGAAGGATTGAAGAAGGAAGAAGAAGACGGGGTAAACCAAGCAAGAGATGGAAGGACACCATAGCAGGACTTGGAGGCAAGAGGAGAGAGCTGGGAAGATGTGGAAGAGATACGATTGTGGAAGGATAGAAAGAAGTGGAAACATTCGGTTGCTAAGCTGACCCTGCCAGAAGCAGGAAACAGCGATAGATAACGATGATGTTGAGTAGCATAGATGTAGCTTACCTTTACAATCCAGTGTTTACTAGATTCTCTGGCTCTATTAGTTTGGCAATCAGGTCTTTATCCGTGAGCAATGTTTTGTGCCCGGAAGTGCCCTCTTGAGGTTTCTATTTAGCCCAGCAACTAGGAGAATAGCATTACTTTGGCGGAGCGATAGATAACGATGATGTTGAGTAGCATAGATGTAGCTTACCTTAACAATCCAGTGTTTACTAGATTCTCTGGCTCTATTAGTTTGGCAATCAGGTCTTTATCCGTGAGCAATGTTTTGTGCCCGGAAGTGACCTCTTGAGGTTTCTATTTAGCCCAGCAACTAGGAGATAGGATTACTTTGGCGGAGCGATAGATGACGATGATGTTGAGTAGCATAGATGTAGCTTACCTTTTCAATCCCGTGTTTACTAGATTCTCTGGCTCTATTTGTTTGGCAATCAGGTCTTTATCCGTGAGCAATGTTTGTGCCCGGGAAATGACCTCTTGAGGTTTCTATTTAGCCCAGCAACTAGGAGAATAGCATTACTTTGGCGGGGCGATAGATAACGATGATGTTGAGTAGCATAGATGTAGCTTACCTTTTACAATCCAGTGTTTACTAGATTTTCTGGCTCTATTAGTTTGGCAATCAGGTCTTTATCCGTGAGCAATGTTTTGTGCCCCGGGAAATGACCTCTTGAGGTTTCTATTTAGCCCAGCAACTAGGAGAATAGCTTACTTTGGCGGAGCAATGGATAACAATGATGTTGAGTAGCATAGATGTAGCTTACCTTTACAATCCAGTGTTTACTAGGTTTCTGGCTCTATTAGTTTGGCAATCAGGTCTTTATCCGTGAGCAATGTTTTGTGCCCGGAAGTGACCTCTTGAGGTTTCTATTTTGCCCGCAACTAGGGGGATAGGATTTCTTTGGCGGAGCGATAGATAAAAATGATGTTGAGTAGCATAGATGTAGCTTACCTTTACAATCCGTGTTTACTAGATTCTCTGGCTCTATTAGTTTGGCAATCAGGTCTTTATCCGTGAGCAATGTTTGTGCCCGGAAGTGCCCTCTTGAGGTTTCTATTTAGCCAGCAACTAGGAGAATAGCATTACTTTTGGGGGAGCGATAGATAACGATGATGTTGAGTAGCATAGATGTAGCTTATCTTTACAATCAGTGTTTACTAGATTCTCTGGCTCTATTAGTTGGCAATCAGGTCTTTATCCGTGAGCAATGTTTTGTGCCCGGAAGTGCCCTCGTGAGGTTTCTATTTAGCCCAGCAACTAGGAGAATAGCATTACTTTGGGCGGGGCGATAGATAACAATGATGTTGAGTAGCAATAGATGTAGCTTCCTTTACAATCCAGTGTTTACTAGATTCTCTGGCTCTTTAGTTTGGCAATCAGGTCTTTATCCGTGAGCAATGTTTTGTGCCCGGAAAATGCCCTCTTGAGGTTTCCCATTTAGCCCAGCAACTAGGAGAATAGGATTACGTTGGCGGAGCGATAGATAACGATGATGTTGAGTAGCATAGATGTAGCTTATCTTTACAATCCAGTGTTTACTAGGTTCTCTGGCTCTATTAGTTGGCAATCAGGTCTTTATCCGTGAGCAATGTTTTGTGCCGGGAAGTGCCCTCTTGAGGGTTTTTATTTTGCCCAGCAACTAGGGAATAGCATTACTTTGGCGGGCAATGGAAACATGATGTTGAGTAGCATAGATGTAGCTTACCTTTACAAACCAGTGTTTACTAGATTCTCTGGCTCTATTGTTTGGGGAATCAGGGCTTTATCCGTGAGCAATGTTTTGGCCCCGGGAAGGTGCCCTCTTTAGGTTTCTATTTAGGGCCCGCAACTAGGAGAATAGCATTACTTTGGGGGAGCGATAGATAACGATGATTTGAGTAGCATAGATGTAGCTTATCTTTACAATCCAGTGTTTACTAGGTTCTCTGGCTCTATTAGTTTTTGGGAATCAGGTCTTTATCCGTGGGGCAATGTTTTGTGCCCGGAAGTGCCCTCTTGAGGTTTCTATTTAGCCCAGCAACTAGGAGAATAGCATTACTTTGGCGGAGCGATAGATAACGATGATGTTGAGTAGCATAGATGTAGCTTTTCTTTACAATCAGTTTTTACTAGATTCGCTGGCTCTATTTGTTTGGCAATCAGGTCTTTATCCTGAGCAATGTTTTGTGCCGGAAATGCCCTCTTGAGGTTTCTATTTAGCCAGCAACTGGAGAATAGCATTACTTTGCGGAGCGATAGATAACGATGATGTTGAGTTTGCATAGATGTAGCTTCCCTTTACAATCCAGTGTTTACTAGATTCTCTGCTCTATTAGTTTGGCAATCAGGTCTTTATCCGTGAGCAATGTTTTGGCCCGGAAGTGCCCTCTTGAGGTTTCTATTTAGCCCAGCAACTAGGAGAATAGGTTACTTTGGCGAGCGATAGATAACGATGATGTTTTAGTAGCATAGATTTAGCTAACCTTTACAATCCAGTGTTTACTAGATTCTCTGGCCCCTATTAGTTTGGCAATCAGGTCTTTATCCGTGAGCAATGTTTTGTGCCCGGAAGTGCCCTCTTGAGGTTTCTATTTTAGCCCACAACTAGGAGAATAAGATTACTTTGCGGAGCGATGGATAACGATGATGTTGAGTAGCATAGATGTAGCTTACCTTTACAATCCCCGTTTTTTTCTAGGTTCTCTGGCTCTATTAGTTTTTGGGAAACAGGTCCCTTTTCCCGGAGCAATGTTTGTGCCGGAAGTGCCCTCTTGGGTTTCTATTTAGCCCCGCAACTAGGAGAATAGGATTACTTTGGCGGAGCGGATAGAAACGATGATGTTGAGTAGCATAGATGTAGCTTATCTTTACAATCCAGTGTTTACTAGGTCTCTGGCTCTATTAGTTTGGCAATCAGGTTTTTTATCCGTGAGCAATGGTTTTGTGCCCCGGGAAATGCCTCTTGAGGTTTCTATTTAGCCCAGCAACTAGGAGAATAGCATTACCTTGGCGGAAACGATAGATAACGATGATGTTGAGTAGCATAGATGTAGCTTATCTTTACAATCCAGTGTTTACTAGATTCTCTGGCTCTATTTGTTGGCAATCAGGTCTTTATCCGTGAGCAATGTTTTGTGCCCGGAAGTGCCCTCTTGAGGTTTCTATTTAGCCCAGCACTAGGAGAATAAAATTACTTTGGCGGAGCGATGGATAACGATGATGTTGAGTAGCATTTGATGTACTTACCTTTAAATCCAGTGTTTACTAGGGTTTTCTGGCTCTATTAGTTTGGCAATCAGGTCTTACCCGTGAGCAATGTTTGTGCCCGGAAGTGCCCTCTTTAGGTTTCTATTTAGCCAGCAAAGGAGAATAAGATTACTTTGGCGGAGCGATAGATAACAAAGATTTGAGTAGCAGAGATGTAGCTTACTTTACAATCCAGTGTTTACTAGATTCTCTGGCTCTATTAGGTTGGCATCAGGTCTTTATCCCTGAGCAATGTTTTGTGCCCGAAGTGACCTCTTGAGGTTTCTATTTAGCCCCGCAACTAGGGAAAAAATAGCATTACTTGGCGGAGCGATAGAAACGATGATGTTGAGTAGCATAGATGTAGCTTATCTTTACAATCCAGTGTTTACTAGATTCTCTGGCTCTATTAGTTTGGCAATCAGGTCTTTAAACCGTGACAATGTTTTGTGCCCGGGAAGTGCCCTCTTGAGGTTTCTATTTAGCCCAGCAACTAGGAGAATAGGATTACTTTGGCGGAGCGATAGATAACGATGATGTTGAGTAGCATAGATGTAGCTTACCTTTACAATCCAGTGTTTACTAGATTCTCTGGCTCTATTAGTTGGCAATCAGGTCTTTATCCGTGAGCAATGTTTGGGGCCCGGGAAATGCCCTCTTTAGGTTTCTATTTAGCCCAGCAACTAGGAGAATAGCATTACTTTTGGCGGAGCGATAGATAACGATGATGTTGAGTAGCATAGATGTAGCTTACCTTTACAATCCAGTGTTTACTAGATTCTCTGGCTCTATTAGTTTGGCAATCAGGTCTTTATCCGTGAGCAATGTTTTGTGCCCGGAAGTGCCCTCTTGAGGTTTCTATTTAGCCCAGCAACTAGGAGAATAGCATTACTTTGGCGGAGCGATAGATAACGATGATGTTGAGTAGCATAGATGTAGCTTACCTTTACAAACCAGTGTTTACTAGGTTCTCTGGGTCTATTAGTTTGGCAATCAGGTCTTTTCCCGGTGAGCAATGTTTTTTTGCCCGGAAGTGCCCTCTTGAGGTTTTTATTTAGCCAGCAATAGGAGAATAGCATTACTTTTGGGGGAGCGATAGATTTAAAGATGATGTTGAGTAGCATAGATGTAGCTTACCTTTACAATCCAGTGTTTACTAGATTCTCTGGCTCTATTAGTTTGGCAATCAGGTCTTATCCGTGAGCAATGTTTTGTGCCGAAGTGCCCTCTTGAGGTTTCTATTTAGCCCAGCAACTAGGAGAATAGGATTACTTTGGCGGAGCAATGGATCAATGATGTTGATAGCATAGATTTTAAGCTTACTTTTCAATCCAGTGTTTACTAGGTTCTCTGGCTTTTATTAGTTTGGCAATCAGGTCTTTTATCGTGAGCAATGTTTTGTGCCCGGAAGTGCCCTCTGAGGTTTCTATTTAGCCAGCAACTAGGAGAATAGCATTACTTTGGCGGAGCGATAGATAACGATGATGTTGAGTAGCATAGATGTAGCTTACCTTTTTCAATCCAGTGTTTACTAGATTCTCCCGGCTCTATTAGTTTGGCAATCAGGTCTTTATCCGTGAGCAATGTTTTGTGCCCGGGAAATGGGCCCTCTTGAGGTTTCTATTTAGCCCAGCAACTAGGAGAATAGGATTACTTTGGCGGAGCAATGGATAACAAGATGTTGAGTACATAGATGTAGCTTACCTTTACAATCCCGTGTTTACTAGGTTTTCTGGCTCTATTAGTTTTGGGAATCAGGTCTTTATCTGAGCAATGTTTTGTGCCCGGAAGTGCCCTCTTGAGGTTTCTATTTAGCCCAGCAACTAGAGAATAGCATTACTTTGGCGGAGGAAGATAACGATGATGTTGAGTAGCATAGATGTAGCTTACCTTTACAAACCCGTGTTTACTAGATTCTCTGGCTCTTAGTTTGGCAATCAGGTCTTTATCCGTGAGCAATTTTTGTGCCCGGAAGTGCCCTCTTGAGGTTTCTATTTACCCAGCAACTAGGAGAATAGGATTACTTTGGCGGAGCGATAGATAACGATGATGTTGAGTAGCATAGATGTAGCTTATCTTACAATCCCGTGTTTACTAGGTTCTCTGGCTCTATTAGTTTGGCAAACAGGTCTTTATCCGGAGCAATGTTTTTTGCCCGGGAAATGCCCTCTTGAGGGTTTCTATTTAGCCCAGCAACTAGGAGAATAGCATTACTTTGGCGGAGCAAGGATAACAATGATGTTGAGTAGCATAGATGTAGCTTATCTTTACAATCCAGTGTTACTAGGTTCTTCTGGCTCTATTAGTTTGGGAATCAGGTCTTTATCCGTGAGCAATTTTTTTGTGCCCGGAAGTGCCCTCTTGAGGTTTCTATTTAGCCCAGCAACTAGGAGAATAGGATTACTTTGGCGGAGCGATAGATAACGATGATGTTGAGTAGCATAGATGTAGCTTACCTTTACAATCCAGTGTTTACTAGATTCTCTGGCTCTATTAGTTTGGCAATCAGGTCTTTATCCGTGAGCAATGTTTTGTGCCCGGAAGTGACCTCTTGAGGTTTGTATTTAGCCCAGCAACTAGGAGAATAAGATTACTTTGGCGGGGCGATAGATACCGATGATGTTGAGTAGCATAGATGTAGCTTACCTTTACAATCCCAGTGTTACTAGGTTCTCTGGCTCTATTTGTTTGGCAATCAGGGCTTTATCCGTGAGCAATGTTTTTTGCCCGGAAATGCCTCTTGAGGGTTTTTATTTTGCCCAGGGAACTAGGAGAATAGCATTACTTTGGCGGGGCGATAGATAACGATGATGTTGAGTTTGCATAGATGTAGCTTACCTTTACAATCCAGTGTTTACTAGGTCTCTGGCTCTATTAGTTTGGCCAAACAGGTCTTTATCCGTGAGCAATGTTTTGTGCCGGAAGTGCCCCCTTGAGGTTTCTATTTAGCCCAAGCAAATAGGAGAATAGCATTACTTTGGCGGAGCAATGGATAACAATGATGTTGAGTAGCATAGATGTAGCTTACCTTACAATCCCGTGTTTTCTAGATTCTCTGGCTCTATTAGTTTGGCAATCAGGTCCCTTTTTCCCTGAGCAATGTTTTGTGCCCGGAAGTGACCTCTTGAGGTTTCTATTTAGCCCAGCAACTAGGAGGATAGGGTTACTTTTGGGGGAGCGATAGATAACGATGATGTTTAGTAGCATAGATGTAGCTTACCTTTACAATCCAGTGTTTACTAGATTCTCTGGCTCTATTAGTTTGCAATCAGGTCTTTATCCGTGAGCAATGTTTTGTGCCCGGAGTGCCCTCTTGAGGTTTCTATTTTTGCCCAGCAACTAGGAGAATAGCATTTCTTTGGCGGAGCAATGGATAACAATGATGTTGGTAGCATAGATGTAGCTTACCTTTACATCCAGTGTTTACTAGATTTTCTGGCTCTATTAGTTTGGCAATCAGGTCTTTATCCGTGAGCAAAGTTTTGTGCCCGGAAGTGACCTCTTGAGGGTTTTTATTTAGCCCAGCAACTAGGAGGATAGGATTACTTTGGCGGAGCGATAGATAACGATGATGTTTAGTAGCATAGATGTAGCTTACCTTTACAAACCGTGTTTACTAGATTCTCTGGCTCTATTAGTTTTTGGGAATCAGGTCTTTATCCGTGAGCAATGTTTTGTGCCCGGAAGTGCCCTCTTGAGGTTTCTATTTAGCCCAGCAACTAGGAGAAAAGCATTACTTTGGCGAGCAATGGAAAACAATGATGTTGAGTAGCATAGATGTAAACTTACCTTTACAATCCAGTGTTTACTAGATTCTCTGGCCTATTAGTTTGGCAATCAGGTCTTTATCCGTGAGCATGTTTTGTGCCCGGAAGTGCCCTCTTGAGGTTTCTATTTAGCCAGCAACTAGGGGGAATAGCTTACTTTGGCGGAGCGATAGATAACGATGATGTTGAGTAGCATAGATGTAGCTTACCTTTACAAACCAGTGTTTTCTAGATTCTCGGCTCTATTAGTTTGGCAAACAGGTCTTTATCCGTGAGCAATGTTTTGTGCCCCGGGAAATGACCTCTTGAGGTTTCATTTAGCCCAGCAACTAGGAGAATAGCATTACTTTGGGGGGAGCGTAGATAAAGATGTGTTGAGTAGCATAGATGTAGCTTTCCTTTACAAACCAGTGTTTACTAGGTTCTCTGGCTCTATTAGTTTGGCAATCAGGTCTTTATCCGGAGCAATGTTTTTTGCCCGGAAGTGACCTCTTGAGGTTTCTATTTAGCCCAGCAAATAGGAGAATAGGATTACTTTGGCGGAGCGTAGATAACGATGATGTTGAGGGAGCATAGATGTAGCTTACCTTTACAATCCAGTGTTTTACTAGATTCTCTGGCTCTATTATTTGGCAATCAGGTCTTTATCCGTAGCAATGTTTTGTGCCGGAAGTGCCCTCTTGAGGTTTCTATTTAGCCCAGCAACTAGGAGGATAGGATTTCTTGGCGGAGCAATGGATAACAATGATGTTGAGTAGCATAGATGTAGCTTACCTTTACAATCCAGTGTTTACTAGGTTCTCTGGCTCTATTAGTTTGGCAATCAGGTTTTTTATCCGTGAGCAATGTTTTGTGCCCGGAAGTGCCCTCTTGAGGTTCTATTTAGCCCAGCAACTAGGAGAATAGGATTACTTGGCGGAGCGATAGATAACGATGATTTTGAGTAGCATAGAAAGTAGCTTTTCCTTTACAATCCAGTGTTTACTAGATTCTCTGGCTCATTAGTTTGGCAAACAGGTTTTTTATCCGTGAGCAATGTTTTGTGCCCGGAAGTGCCCTCTTGAGGTTTCTATTTAGCCCAGCACTAGGGGAATAGGATTACTTTGGCGGAGCGATAGATAACGATGAAAGTTGAGTAGCATAGATGTAGCTTACCTTTTCAATCCAGTGTTTACTAGGTTCTCTGGCTCTATTAGTTTGGCAATCAGGTCTTTATCCGTGAGCAATGTTTTGTGCCCGGAAGTGCCCCCTTGAGGTTTCTATTTAGCCCAGCACTAGGAGAATAGCATTACTTTGGCGGAGCAATGGATAACAATGATGTTTAGTAGCATAGATGTAGCTTTCCTTTACAATCCAGTGTTTTACTAGATTCTCTGGCTCTATTGTTTGGCAATCAGGTCTTTATCCGTGAGCATGTTTTGTGCCCGGAAGTGCCCTCTTTAGGTTTCTATTTAGCCCAAGCAACTAGGAAATAGCATTACTTTGGCGGAGCGATAGATAACGATGATATTGAGAAGCATAGAAGTAGCTTACCTTAACAATCCAGTGTTTACTAGATTCTCTGGCTCTATTAGTTTGGCAATCAGGTCTTTATCCGTGAGCAATGTTTTGTGCCCGGAAGTGCCCTCTTGAGGTTTCTATTTAGCCCAGCAACTAGGAGAATAGGATTACTTTGGCGGAGCGATAGATAACGATGATGTTGAGTAGCATAGATGTAGCTTACCTTTACAATCCAGTGGTTTTTCTAGATTCTCTGGCTCTATTAGTTTGGCAATCAGGTCTTTATCCGTGAGCAATGTTTTGTGCCCGGAAGTGCCCTCTTGAGGTTTCTATTTAGCCCAGCAACTAGGAGAATAGCATTACTTTGGCGGAGCGATAGATAACGATGATGTTGAGTAGCATAGATGTAGCTTACCTTAACAATCCAGTGTTTACTAGATTCTCTGGCTCTATTAGTTTGGCAATCAGGTCTTTATCCGTGAGCAATGTTTTGTGCCCGGGGTGCCCTCTTTAGGTTTCTATTTAGCCCAGCAACTAGGAGAATAGGGTTACTTTGGCGAGCGATAGATAACAATGATGTTGAGTAGCATAGATGTAGCTTACCTTAACAATCCAGTGTTTACTAGATTCTCTGGCTCTATTAGTTTGGCAATCAGGTCTTTATCCGTGAGCAATGTTTTGTGCCCGGAAGTGCCCTCTTGAGGTTTCTATTTAGCCCAGCAACTAGGAGAATAGGATTACTTTGGCGGGGCGATAGATAACGATGATGTGAGTAGCATAGATGTACTTACCTTTACAAACCAGTGTTTATAGATTCTCTGGCTCTATTAGTTTGGCAATCAGGTCTTTATCCGTGAGCAATGTTTTGTGCCCGGAAGTGCCCTCTTGAGGTTTCTATTTAGCCCAGCAACTAGGAGAATAGGATTACTTTGGCGGAGCGATAGATAACGATGATGTTGAGTAGCATAGATGTAGCTTACCTTTACAATCCAGTGTTTACTAGATTCTCTGGCTCTATTAGTTTGGCAATCAGGTCTTTATCCGTGAGCAATGTTTTGTGCCCGGAAGTGCCCTCTTGAGGTTTCTATTTAGCCCAGCAACTAGGAGAATAGGATTACTTTGGCGGAGCGATAGATAACGATGATGTTGAGTAGCATAGATGTAGCTTACCTTTACAATCCAGTGTTTACTAGATTCTCTGGCTCTATTAGTTTGGCAATCAGGTCTTTATCCGTGAGCAATGTTTTGTGCCCGGAAGTGCCCTCTTGAGGTTTCTATTTAGCCCAGCAACTAGGAGAATAGCATTACTTTGGCGGAGCGATAGATAACAATGATGTTGAGTAGCATAGATGTAGCTTACCTTTACAATCCAGTGTTTACTAGATTCTCTGGCTCTATTAGTTTGGCAATCAGGTCTTTATCCGTGAGCAATGTTTTGTGCCCGGAAGTGACCTCTTGAGGGTTTTTATTTAGCCCAGCAACTAGGAGAATAAGATTACTTTGGCGGAGCGATAGATAACGATGATGTTGAGTAGCATAGATGTAGTTTTTCTTTTCAATCCAGTGTTTACTAGATTTTCTGGCTCTATTAGTTTGGCAATCAGGTCTTTATCCGTGAGCAATGTTTGTGCCCGGAAGTGCCCTCTTGAGGTTTTTATTTAGCCAGCAACTAGGAGAATAGGGTTACTTTGGCGGAAACGATAGATAACGATGATGTTTAGTAGCATAGATGTAGCTATCTTTACAATCCAGTGTTTACTAGATTCTCTGGCTCTATTAGTTTGGCAAACAGGTCTTTATCCGTGAGCAATGTTTTGTGCCCGGGAAATGGCCTCTTGAGGTTTCTATTTAGCCAGCAACTAGGAGAATAGATTTCTTTGGCGGAGCGATAGATAACGATGATGTTGAGTAGCATAGATGTAGCTTACCTTTACAATCCAGTGTTTTACTAGATTTTTTTTGGCTCTATTAGTTTGGCAATCAGGTCTTTATCCGTGAGGCAATGTTTTGTGCCCGGAAGTGACCTCTTGAGGTTTCTATTTAGCCCAGCAAACTAGGAGAATAGGATTGCTGGGAGGGTGGGGGGGGGGGGGGGGGGGGGGGGGTAAAAACAACCAAACTAAGAGTGCTACAATTCTTTAATAAAAATGATGATCGAGTAGCATCCCAATCAGTTGTTCATGATACACTTCATCCAGATACAGCCACCAGAAAATAACTGATCAACTCGGGAGTGTCGTAAGAGATTGTGCATGTCCAGTGACCAAATTTAATGGCCCACCTTTGTAAGCTATGCATATTAGTACACTAACTTAAATTTAAACATAAACCTAGATTTTAAATACTAGTACAGTATTATATACAAATATTAAATGTACGATGAGTTTGCAAATCGCTGTACAAGCACCCAATGTTTTCAAACTGAAAGTATAGGCTTTGGTAAAATCTTATGTGGCATTCCGTTGAGTGTGCATAATATCGTACTTTCCTAATTGCAAGCCTGTTTGTTTCATTTAGGCATTTTGCAGCTAGAAAGAACATCTCAACTTGGCGTCGATGACAAACTTAGGGATATTTAAATCACATTTTTCTATTACGTAGTTGATTTTTAATTACATATGTGTTGGCCGCAATCAAGCAAATCAAGAAACCAATAAAGTTGAAGTTACAATACAGTTGAAGACTTATTTCCATCTTGGGTCACGAAGTAACCAAGAATATTTTAAAATAGGTCGATGCATTCATGCACATGCAGCTATAGAACTAAAATTGCTTTCTACAGGAGACCAACATCTACTGTAGTTCCATTCATCTGCAGTGTAAATTGTGAGGCTTGTCAATTCTCCAAGGCAACTCCCTTAGTTAAGTACCGGTAGATAGTTAAAAACAAATATAAAATGCTAATGGTAAATGCAGGCAGGAGCTTCCTTGAAACACAAAATTGAAAATAAGTTGAAAAAAATCTAATATATGGGCCATTCCTAAGTTTGATTTTGTTTGGCATTTTATGATTTTAGTTTTGGAACAGAATATACTATTCAAGAATCAAATAATAGTCTGTATGTTTATGACTAGTCAACAGTTCTTGCTTTTACATCAATAACAGGATGGTCAGTTGGCATTGGCAATGAAAGTTGGTTCCCAGTTATGCTGGAAGTAACAAATGAAATGTGGATTGTAAGCACTGTACATATTTTCAAAAAACTATCCAAAGTCTGGACTATCTTTTGGATTCCGGGACTCAAACCTGTGGCCTTCTGTGTAAGAAGCAGAAATAAAGTCCGCAAGACCAATGTACAGTACTTGAGGTTTGTTGTGGTGCAGATATCAGATTCCCGAGGAGCACAGTGGGCTAGACGAGGAGGGACAGAATCAGAAACACGGACATTAGAGAAGTTAGGTGATAGGATGGGAAGGACACGGCTGAGTGAGATTGTTTGGACATACGAGGATGCCCAAGAGAATGTTGAAGAAAGAAGAAGACGACGTGGAGACAGGCTGGGTGGATGTGGAAGAGATACAATTGTGGGAGGATAGAAAAAAGAAAAGTGCGCAAAAACCCAAGCTGACCCTGCCAGAAGAGGAAATGGCCATGGATGATGACGATTGATTGCACCACAATGCAATAAGTGATCTCTTACTGGCTGTTCCAGGGACACCTCCCCCTTCCCTTGACGACCTCCCCATGACGATGACAAAGACGATGACGACCGCGACGTGAAAAACCCCCCTTCCTCCCCTTACCCGTGGCTTGTTCTGACCAGCATTCCCCATATTCCCAGGCTAGAGTGGTGCATTATGAGTATGACCTAACGGTTGACGCGTCCTTAATCCAAATAATCAAAAAAACATCGCTAGAAGAGTGCAACAATAAGTTAAAACTAAATACAAACAACAAGTATGCTACCAGAAGTCCCAAGTTTGACAAGCATTTTCGATGGAATGTAGCTAACAATAATTGACACTACTATTATTCTTACGTTGATATTGGCAACAGTTTTTGATTTATGTGAAAGTATCAAGCATTAGCATTATATCACTCAAATTTAGAAAACGTAACTGCTAACCTATGACTTACACCAGCCAACTGACGTTTGTGTGGATATATTGAAATGAGGGTTAACATCTCATATTTATGCGCTTGCACTAATCAAGATGACGTGACATAGAAAACACACATCTTGTTATTGCGTTGTGTACATAAAATTGTGGAAGTATACAAGTGCAGGGTTCCCACAAAATCTTTGAAATTAATTTCCCTGACGTTCCCTGATTTTCCCTGACAATTTTCTTAAATTTCCCTGACCGTGCAATAACGTCTAGACCAGACTAAAATGTTATACAGTTGTTTAAAAACATTTTTTTAAACGGCCTCCTCCATCCCCATAGCCACCAACGCCCTTTTTTAAAGTCTCTGTAATTTGACCATTTTATTTTTTATTTTTTAAGCAATATATACTACACAGATGTTATTTGTAGCTTTTTTGATTTTTGTAATAAATTCCCTGACTTTCCCTGACATTTGGGTCAAAATGGACTATTTCCCTAACATTCCCTGACCAATTTCCATTTCCCTGACTTTCCCTGGCATTCCCTGACTTTCCAGTTTGTGCGAACCCTGAAGTGTATTACATTACAAGACGATTATGATCATCTTTGGTGTTCATTTTAGATTTGGTGAAGAGAGATAGGCCTGAGTTACATGACAGTGTAAATGTTACGGATAAAAGAATTTTACAGTCAATACTTTTGCCTATTCCATGAAAGCAATACCAATATCATACATACTATTTTATAAATACAATGTTTAACTTTGTTATGTTTTTAAAGTTGTTTGTCAATTCCCTCTGTAAGCCCCTAGTTTTTTCATTATTATTATTCTTTATTTATATACATACATACACCAGTTGAAACTTTAAATGTTTAAATATGAAAATGTTCGCAATCAAACGCACACAAAGAAAACATTTTCTCCCAACTCGTGAGGGGGAGGGGAATAGCGAGTAACAGTTTTAAACTCTTACTTTTGATTGAATGTATAACATACACTTAGTTAAACCTTACAAAATTAGAATAATTTATTATTTTGATGCCAAGTACGTATTTAAAAAAAAATGGTATTACTGTCAAATGAACAAAACAATAATCCAGATAAAGCCTCTGCTTGATTTAAGCCAAGTTGATGCACATTATGGGTAGACCTGATTGATTGAACGTTGAAACTTAAAAAGATGGAGCTTGAAACAATTATTTTCTGGCACTGTACCACAACACAAACAGAGCCTTGAATCTCACAAGTCGCCATTATATTTATCCCTTGCAATGACATTACTAGTGTAAAAAACATGACTATACAGTATTAAATATTAACAATATAATTTAGTTTTAAGTTGCTTAAAGGGTACAGATAACTACAATTTGCCCTTTCTTACATCAGATACTACAACTTTTCATTTAAAATATTACGTGTTAATTTAGGCATTTTTCTTGGTTTTACAAACTACATAATTAGAAACTATTGCAAAATCACAGTTGAACAGATGCTGAATCAAACCTGGTTTTTGCAAGCCAGCATTTTAATGGGTGTGCATACCCTGATTTGTTCCTACATTAAATACAATTAGAAGAGATGCTTACCTCATTGCATGTTTTAACCATTTAATTTGTGAAGGCAAGAACTCCACCTTAGTAAAATTTATTCTTCACATAGTACTGATGATTCTACATTTTGCTTTGTGTACAAATGCTATCAATACCTAACTTCAATCCTTACAAATCACACTTGCTTTGTTAATTTACTCGGTCTAATACACAGAAACCAAAATGATCCGTTGCCTCCCCCAGGCGGTCGGCCGTCCGACTGAGCGATGTGTGCGGAAGATCGGGAAACTAGCGGCCGAGGAGTCTTCGATGCAGCCACGTCCACTCCACAACACCCATTGAGAGCTAGGCCGACATCCTGCACAACACAATATTGAGAATAAAAAAGGATATGGGCAATAATGGATTATTTGGGGGTGGACGAGTCCTTAATTTTACGATACAAAGTTGTTTCATATTTGCAAAAATGGGATGAATCTATGTATGGTACGATGATGGGACATCGGACATTCTAAATGATTTGGCCACTTCAGATTTTGTTGCCGTTTAGTTAAAAAAAAAAAACTTTCAAACTTAAATGTAACTTTGAAAACTTTTTGAACGATTTTGCCACAAAACTAATGTCGTTCAATCCACATCGAAATTTGTTGATGGTCCAAATTTCAACCTGATCTGAATCTTCGTGCGACCGCTATGATGAGCCAAAAAAGCTTCAGCTTCGTGCGACTTTTCGTTGCCATGGTAACGTTACTTTTGTTAAAATGTAATTTCCATCTACACTACTTATCGGATCAAAATAAAATTAACATATTCGTGAACGGACGGACATTCTAAATGATTTGGCCACCTCAGATTTTGTCGCCGTTTAGTTTGAAAAAAAAACTTTCGAATAACTTTAATGTAACTTTATAACTTTTTGAACGATTTTGCCACAAAACTAGGGGCATTCAATTCAGATCAAAGCTTGCGGATGGTACAAATTTCAACTCGATCCGAACCTCCGTTCGACCGCTATCATGAGCCAAAAAGGCTCTAGCTTCTCTACTTCCGTTGCCAGTAACGACTTGTTAAAGTAATTCACTACACTACTATCAGATCAAAAAAATTAAATATTCGTGACGACGACATTCAAATGATTGGCACTCAGATTTTGTCGCCGTTAAGTTTGGAAAAAAAACTTTCGATTAACTTTAATGTAGCTTTTTAACTTTTTGAACGATTTTGCCACAAAACTAATGGCATTCAATCGAGAACGAAGCTTGCGGATGGTCCAAATTTCAACTCGATCCGAGCCTCCGTTCAAACGTTATGGCGAGACATACAAACAAACAAAAAAAACAACAAAAAAAAACAAAAAAAAACAAACAAAACCAGTGACCATTTTTTCCGGCAGAGTCAAATGGAAACGCTCGCTTCGCTCGCTTAACTAAATATTGTGATTGCCTATAGTGAAATTGGTTTTGAGAATGATCTTAAATAGGTGATTGGATGAGCGAAGCAAAGACTTCAATTTCACCGACCCCCAAAAAAATTTAGCTCGGGTGTTTTTTTTTTTTTTTTTTTTTTCTGTCTGTTCGCTCTCTACCGGGCAAACGGCATATGCGATCTTGATGAAAATTTGACACGACCTTCGTTTTCTCTGAACTTAGACTTGCCACGTTTTTGGGTACAATCGAAGAAATATTTCTCATAAATATCGTACTTTTACGATTTTTTTCGATTTTTAGTGCGATATTTTCGTGCCATTTGGGCCAATTCTGATCAAACGGGTGGGGCTACAACGTTCATATTTCACATGGACATTAAGGTTATGGTGATGTATTGCTTTCTGAAAGAAAAAGTTGAAAAAGTTAGCCAGAATCGAGAGAAATAAAGCTTTTAATATACGTTTTTTGACTTTTTGTGCGATATTTTCGTGCCATTTGGGCCAATTCTGACCAAACGGGTGGGGCTACAACGTTCATATTATACATGGACATTAAGGTTATGGTGATGTAGTACCTTTTGAAAGAAAATGTTGAAAAAGTTAGCCAGAATCCATAGAAATATAGCTTTTAATGTAAGATTTTTATGTTAAATAATAACAAATTAACAAGAAACAATAGAAACTTGACAACAATCACCTACAATGCGTCGGCAGAAAAACAAAGCACTTGCAAAAGTAAAGATATCCCACGCAAACTAAAAACTTTAAAAAAGCTCATCCATCAACGCGGCGGGACTTTAGCGTTTTCCTAGTTATAAGGTAACAGGTGAGGTGTGTATGGGGGTGATTGATGAAAGTTATGGGTGCCCAACTAATAATAATATGCTAGTGTGATGGAAGCTGGTTTAAAAATTCAGCTAAATCGGTATAGTGATTTGACCTGTGCATAACAAACAGACGTACATACACAAACGTACACTTGATTACTATCACCTTTTTATCCTTTTAGTTTTGTTTCACGTTTAAAAAAAATATTTTGGTTTGGCAACAGTTTTCTCTTCTAATGTTCCATATTATATGTTCACTGAAATTTGTATGTAGGCTATAGTTCTGTTTATTTAATATATGACTTTTAAATCAGTATTATATACCGTAACTCAATGTAAAATGTTGGAAATGCTGTAATCCAATAAATAAATAAATAATATAATTAATACATACACATCTACATATTACAATGGAACAAGTTCCATTAATAACTAGTAAAGCAGTCCCCTATTCTTATTTCATACTCACGTACTACATGCCAAATATTTTCATGAACAACAAGTATTACTCTCAATTGTGATGTGTGTGATGGATGACAATGCCCAACTATGATTACAAATTTATCAAGATTGAAGTCTTTCCCAAGTTCCCTACCTGGGTAGACTGCACATGTCACACGACCCCAGCTCAGGGGGGTTGATGAAGGTGCAGTGGGGACACGTCCAGGGGGCGGCAGAAGGCATTGCGCTTGCGTCCGCACTCGCAGCCACGCTCTGCGGCCGGCTGGCGGGGGGGGAGGAGCCGCTGGCAGCGATCAGCTGTTCCAGGGTTGCCCAGTGGTCCGACTGGGACCACTCGATGGCGGCGGCCGCGTCTTGGTTGCGTACCGCCTCCAGGAGGGGCTGCATAAACTCCTGGGGACAGACACATGTACGCATGGAGGTTTAGAGTAGATTCTTCAAGTGTGTGTAAAAAAGTTGGTAGGTTACCTTAGTCGAACACAATATTATTAATATTTTATACAATCCAGAAACTAAAAAAATTCTAGTAGAAGTAGTGATAAGTTTAGTGAGCAAATTAGCTATTTTCACACCACCACCATTGTACACTCTCTCTTAATATGCCTATGGCTTACTGGTAAAAGTTGCCAGCCTGCTGTTTTCTGTTGTTATACATAATTGTAGTCCGATAATGTTATTTTCCAACCCTAGTTACCTTCATTGGCAGCATGTCCATCGTGGCAATATAGAGCAGGAAGTGGAAGTCCGACACAGCCTCCAGGAACTGCTCCTGTGAGAACTGCTCCAGGTATCTGCTGAGAGCGCTGAAATCCTGGATGTGGCCATCCACCATCCTGGAACACACACAACATTAAGGTCACACAAGACACCTTTAATGCTAAGAAAGACTAGATATGATTACAAATTAAAAATATATGGAAACCTGCCTGATGATTTGCAATTATTAAATGCATACTGAGTTGACGAAAATAATTGGGTTTAGTACAAGTATCACAACTTAAAAAAATTGTATGAATACATTTTTCAATGTGTATCGATAGCAATAATATCAATAAACAGCACCTTTTCAGTTTCCGATAAATAAAGATTTGTTTCGTGTTGATTGAATCTAAGAGAAGCCGTGTTCGTACCTGTTTTCTACGGGGAAGGGGTTGACGTTGTCGCCGGCGTGGAACGTGTACTGCGGCGTGAGCGGAGTTGACGCAGGGACGTCCACTAGGAGGTATTCAACAGGTAACGGCCGAGCCAGCCGGGGCACCTCGTTGCCGTAGCTGTCTTTCTCCTGCAAGTAAGAGAAAAACTCAATACACTATTGGCTTCCCACAACAAAACATACTCAATTTCAGGTTATTATTATTATTATTATTATTATTATTATATGATTATTAAATAAGGCCGGAGGTTCTGGGTCGAACCCCAGTCGGGGCAAACGTTTCTCGACAACTGCAGAATCAATAACTATGTCCTTAAAAAGCGGGCTTTTGCTAAAAATCTTATATTCATTATTATTATTATTATTATTATGAATATAAGGTTTATAAGCATAAGCACGCTTTAAGTACATAGTCGTTGATTCATAGCAATTGTCCCACCCAACCCCAACCCAACCCCAGTCGGGGCAAACTTTTACGACAATTGCTATGAATCAATGCTGCTTAAAAACCTTATATTCATACTACCCAACTCATGGTATGAGATGTGATTGGATTTATCCACGTAATCTTTCAGATTTGACAGCTACATTGCAGTCTTCTGTTGGATTTATGTCGTGGAAATCAACAGTCACAACAAATATCAGTTTAGTAAAGGTTTGTTCTGTGGTCCCGGTAGCTCAATTGGTAGAGCTATGGCATGTTAAGCCGGAGGTTCTGGGTTCGTATCCCAGTCGGGGCAAACTTTTACGATAATTGCTATGAATCAATGATTATTATTATTTATTTAACAATCTCTTAGGTACAGTAATTCATATAGATACAGACTTACGCTTGAGTATGGACACAGGTAGATCTACACCTATATGCAACTATCACTAAGCTATTATTAAGCAGGTTAGAAAGAACTAAAAGCTCCATGACACAAAGTGCTAAACCTGCTTTTTAACCTAATTAAAATACAATACTAACTTAAATGAGGATGATAATAGATGATAGTGCAGAGTATAGTAGAGTAGAAGAAATAGAAACGTGGGTGAATTTTTTATGAACCAGGCAACAAAACACAATAATATACCGAATTCATGTACCAAAGAATAGCAGTGTTTGTCAATACAAATGTCATTAGTTATTCACTCCCTTAATGTGACGTGCAAACTTAGCCAGAGGGGCGCACTTGATGGACTTATCCACAGAATTCCACTTCGCAGCAACACGATACCAATACCCAGCCTGATATGAATTAGTCGTAGCAAAGGGTGGGACTAAGTTCACACCACGACTGTCTACTCTTCTGTAGCTGAGCTGCAGTCTTTTTACCAGATTGGCATATTGCTATAGAAGGAAAGCCACATTCTAGTGGGAGTGGCACAATGAACGTGTCAGTAATTAAATGTTCAATTTTGCACAGTTAGCTCATTTCCAAACATAAATCTTGAGTGTGACACCATCAGCCCAGCCAGTGCATGGCACAACGTGAGATAATCTCTATCTTTAGAGTTTGGTTTGCGACACTATTTACCAATTATTTGATATTTGGATAATCGATAATGAATTTTTGTTATCGATTATCGAAATAATATCCATTATTGATTATCGTGTGCATCCCTAGTTCTGTTAGTTCCATTTCAAGCTTGAATACCTATATGCGCAAATATCAGTCACAGTAGGTGTATGCAAGTACAGTAAAAAGCCTGTGTAGTGAATACATTTCCTATTAGGCCTACACATGTTTGTATTGCACTATGGATATTATTTGGTAGTAAAATGAAACTATTAAAATTAAACAGATGTATTGCAAAGCATACTTTCAAGAACTACTAATTTTTTCAACAAGAAATTAATAGTTCTTGAAATATTAATACTCCAATAATGTTGTTTAATGTATTCTTGTATCCATCATTATCTTTAATATCTACATTATGAAATACCCTACTTAAAGACTAGCAATGCAGCATCAATAAATAAATACAAGTACAAAACATTTAGTTTTGAGCTCCCCAAGCTTCTGGGTTTATCAACAAGGTCTGGCTCCCAACAGCTTCCAGGTTTTCCCACCTCTCTTTGTACTTTGTAGTCAGTTCTCCTTCTCAGTGTAGAGATGTATCAGTGAGAGGTCAGGAGTGTTGCATCCACCGGTGCAATGAACATCACAGAAGCTGCCATTGCAGAGGTAACAACTTTTACCATATTTATTATTTTCAAACTGTTTTTTTTTTTCATTATTGCAATTGATAACAAATGTCTATGGATAAGAGTGAAATAGGTAAATTATTTGTTGACGGCTCCAAAGTTACAGTTTATAATAATATTATAATCTTGAAGGACTAAAAAGCCTCTACCAGGACCAAGTTGAATCTAGGACTATCTTTATTTAAAGTATGGTGTGGGCGCTGACAGGGTTGGCTTATTTATTTTTTAACCCAAAGGACGTGCATTAAAATAAAATAAAACCAATAGTAATAAAAAAACAAAAAACAACAGTAATACCATCTCAGCCAAGGTACTCCACTCCTTAAAGGGGCTATTACCCCCCAAAAAATATTTTTTACCACATAATCTATAGCAGTGTGGCTCCTTGGTCTTGTTGTTAGCCTACCTGCTTCCAATGCAGAAGGTCCAGGGTTCAATTCCCCTTAAGTCAGAAGTTGGACTGAAGTCCATCAGTTGTTGTCTTAGAAAATTTGTAAACGGTGACTTTGGAGCCGTCCTAGCAACGAGGCACATAATAAATTTAAAGTTGTTCTGAATCGGCTTTGTTGATTCTGGCGTTGATCCGTGGGTGTTTGCAGTGTCCATACCACTGGTTGCTATATTTCCTATTAAAAATATCGATCTTTGGTTGGTTATCGAGGGTATCGTTCACTCGTTGATTGCGCCGGGGCCTGCAGGGTTGGCTTGGTAACTTTGGTTACTGTCCTCCACTGAAAATCAGTTGTGTGACTGAGTGGGTAGATTCTAAATATGGATTTACTTATTTATTTAAATACTACACTTAAATGTCCGTGAAAAAATTATACCTTGCAACTGTGATTTTATACCAAATTTTCAAATTTTTTGATCCAGAAAATAGCGAAAAATTGGCGTTTTGGGAAATTTGTTAAATCGGCTCTAACCTGCTTCTTTTTTGTTCTACTACTACAGTTTACACAACTAGTAGTACTTTATAGTCTATCATATTTGCATACAAATGATTGTACATTGTATGTCCATGATACATTTTTTATTGTTACTTGGTACATTTGAGGGACTGCGACTGTGAGCATAACCAAGCTGACATTTTGCTTTTTAAACTCCAAATACACAGATCTATTGCTTTTTGTATCTGCTGGGAAAACGTTTTGGGGATTTTTTTAAAACACAATTTTATTCCTTGAAATAACGTTTTAGAATAAAAAATTTGCCCAAGAAAAAATTCCAAGTTTAAATGCTCATTTTTCATTGTCAGATGGTTTATGCACGCATTTTTAATTAATTAATTTTAATATTTGTATCCTTTCCTAGGCGTATGTTGTGTATCTTGCACAATGTTAGTTTGCTCATTAGACCTACTAATTATATAAACTAGCTGATGACTATGTCAACCCAATTAACCCTCTCCCATGCAGATTGCACCTCGTGAGGAAACACATTACTTCACTGCGCTTTAGTACACTGTACACTATGCACGGGAGAGAGTTAACATAAAAAACAACTAGAGGCCGACGATTTCTGCAGATCACCCACTTGAAATAATCCTAGTAACCGATTATTTATTATATTTTTTCAAAACAAGTTGCCCGATGTTGCTGCGTCTAAAAAGACCGCCGGCATGCTGTGAAGACCCTTGCTGCGTCACATCTTCCTAGTAGGCCCATGTTCAAAACTACACTGCCATATAATCAACGAGAAGAGTTCATTTGTTTAGAGTTGAATTGAATTGAATGTAGGCTACAAAATGTACTTCTGCCTCCTTCATTAAATAATTTCATTAGATCATCCTTGTGTTACATGAGTTCCCGATAATAGTGTTAGTTACGATTTTTTATTTAGAATCCTACGCTAGCGTAGGTGGAGAGTTGGCTTGAACTTGGTGACAGATACATCAAGCATTTCAAAATGCCTATGCTCAACATTGAAATTTTTTTTTTTAAAATGTAGATATAAACATATACAATAACTAGTTTCTCAAGTAAAATGGTTTCACAAGATCACTTGATCCTTACAGAATGTATAAAAATATCCGAAAAGTTAAATCATCTGCAATTAGGATGTGAACAAACAAAATTTCGACGGCTGTTCTGCATGGTTTTAAATGGGATTGCAGACTTTTAGGTGGCTGTTTGTCTGCAGGGAACGAGACATGCGCGTGCGGTTTTGCGCAATGACGTCACACACAGGCTAATCGTAACAAACGCATTCTAAAAGCTCATAAAATACAATTTTTATAACTTGCACGTTGAGCCCCATTTTTGTTGATTTTTTTTTTTTTTTTTCTGTCTGTTAACACGATTCCGGCTAAACCGATACTCCAATTGCGATTAAATTTTCTGGAGGCCTTCGAAATCTCTGAACTTAGAACTGCTACTTTTTTGAGCGCAATCAAAAAATTATTTCTCATGAAAATCACAATTTTAGGATTTTTATTTTTTTATTTTTAAAAACTTTCTTCGACTTATTAACACCTAAATGCTTTATCTGATTGTGATGAATTTTTCACAGAACTTAAATTTTATGGATTAATATATTCGTGTAAAATTTGAGCGCAATTGAAAAATTATATCTTATGAAAATCACAATTTTACGATGTTTTAAATTTTTAAAACATTTCTTCGACTTATACCCTAACACCTTATGCTTTATCCGATTGTAATGATTATTTCATAGAACCTTAATGTTATGAATTACTAAATTGATGTGAAATTTGAGCGCAATTGAACAATAATTTCTCATTAAAATCGCAATTTTCACTTTTTTAAAATTTTACATTTCTTCGACTTATAACACCTAGGCCCTACATGCTTTATCCGATTGTGGACCTGATGATTTCAATGCAAAGTTCAAAACTTGTTAATACTTTTAAGCTGTTGAAATAAAAAACTTCAAACAAGTTTGGTTTGAGATGAGTTTGAAATTTGGAATGTTCGTCCATAGGCCTACCTATCAAAAGGCATGGAAAAACATAACCAGGTAAAATTTGCATTAAATTGTAATATTTAAAAAAAAATTGTTCACTGATTTACCACATTCTCATACCTCCAAGTACTGTAACACAATTTCTGATTTTCCCATGGAGTGGCCTACAGAACAGGCATCATTTTCATTGTGTGATGCAAAGTAGGACTAGTGACAATTCCACAAAGTATGAATTTGATTAGGCCCTTGACACCTTTTTTTAAGTGTAGGGCATAGCCTTTTTTCTTTTCAGTTTTGTATGCCTTTATTTTATTTTGACCGAACCACTCTTACGGTGAATATACTGTGTGGTTATCTGGTTTGAGAAAGCATTAATCAAACCATTTCGTCGGCTACGGCTAGGTGGACTGCCACATATTGCTCGATTTAATTCTCATTTCGACACTGTGTAAAGCTATTCATCCCTCATTTTCAGCATGCTTCAAAATGGAACCTTGGTTGGTCTATGCCACAAACAAAACAAAACTTTAAGTGGAATCAGGATTGGCTGGCTTTTTTCATGAACACTGTGTCAAAAAATGTAGAGGTTATATTTTCCTTGCATTTATCAAATAATTTACACAATTTAAAAAATTCAACATAGCTTCAGTCACTCAGGCTAACATTTACAAAACGTTTAATGCAGGTAAGCAGACAAATTCATTGTTATGAATTGATGTTACAATATTTCAAATTGTTTCTTTAGTTCCACCATTAGTTCCCAATCTGCTTTTATTAAGTCGTCGCGGAAGTAATCCTTACATGCATCGATCGATTGGCGTGATATCTTACTAACTAAGAAGTCAGTTTCGTCGAAATGTCTGCCGAACATCTTGGGGGCTTCTCCGGGAATGGCGTCTATCTTGATGCACACTTCCTGTCCCTTCCTGGCACTGTCCACCCCCTTCTTGTTGTATTCCACGCTCCGGATGACGCCCAGCTCGACAAACTCCCGGCTCGGGACGCAGATCGGAGTCCCCTCTCGGACGATCCCCGCCTCCACCATTACGCCCATCACGATCGGGTCTCGCGAGTTGAAGATGTATTGGGGCAGCACTTTCAGCTTGCACGGGAACACGGCAATGTGCTTGAACTCTTCTCTCTTGCGCTGTCTCAGTTCCTCGCGGTACGCCATGAACTTGTCGAACAAATGATAGATAATATCTGCTTGGAATATCCTAACCCCAAGGGTGTCGGCCATTTCCTGCGCATCCTTTTCTATCTTTACATCGAAAGCCAAGATCGTGGCATACTGGCTGTCGTGTTCCAACATAGTGGAAGCCTTCATAACATCCTTCTTAACCACAGGCCCGATGCGGATATTAGAGTAGGGTATGTTGGAAGTTTTCAGGAATTCCAACAATGCCTCTAGCGAACCTAAAGTGGATGCTTGTACGTACACGCCGCGGTCCTTCAGCTTTATATTACTCAAAGCCTGCCGCAGCTCTTTAGCGACTTCATCGCGTAAAATCTCAACTTCGTCGGGCTTTTGAGCAACTTGCATGTTTAACCCTGCAATTGCCTTCTCCAACTCTTTGGCTGCAATCTTGACCCCCTGTGCTGCCTTGATTTCCTTGTATTCAACGTACGCGTTCTTGACACGGAGCTCTTTCATTGGCTGCGGCATCAGAAGGGAGCGAATCTGCGTCACGATTGGACCATCGGTTCCCGCCAAGACCATGGTGTCCCCTTCTCGAAGCTTACCGTTGATCAAAATAGCGTCGATGGTGGTTCCGAGACCGGAAATCGCCTTCACTTCTAAAACGGTTGCTTGAAGCTCATCAGAATACATGAGTCGCTTTGCCAACATATTCTGGCAATTATCAACAATCAAAGCTAGCAGATTTGCGATTCCCTCACCTGTGATTGCGCTAGTTGGAACTAACGAAACGTAACTTCTTATGTCAGGATTTTCGTAGAAAAGACTAGCATTGAGTCCCTGCTCGGCAAACTGAACGATGACTTCTTTCGTACGCTGTTCAAACTCCAGTTGTGTGTTTGAAGCCTGAGACTTTATAACGTCTCGCACATCCTTCCTGGCCATCGTCTGCCAGTCATAGAGACGATCGATTTTGTTTAATGCAACGACGAATGGAGTTTTCTTGGATTTGAGCAAGTTTATGGATTCGAGCGTCTGAGGTTCGAGCCCATGCATAATGTCTACTACTAAAATGGCAATGTCACAAAGAGACGACCCTCGACTACGGAGGTTACTGAAAGATTCGTGACCAGGTGTGTCAATAATAAGCAGCCCTGGAATTCTCATTATGTAATCAGCAAACCCTTTAACTATTTTTACTTGTTCTTTTATTGCATCAATGGGTACGTTTGTTGCACCAATCTGTTGGGTAATTCCACCAGCTTCTCCATCCTGTACATTTGTTCTACGCAACTTATCTAGAATTTTTGTTTTTCCAGTGTCAACATGACCTAATACGCAGACAACAGCTGCACGGAGATTATCTAACGTCTTACCCTTCTCTGCATCTTCACGTCTCTTACTTATTCTTGCCAATGCTTTCTCTCTCTTCCTCTCAGCATCTGTTTTATGGTCATCTTCACTATCTTCACTTTCCTCTTCACTACTTGATCCACTCTCCTCTTCATCCTCATCGTCATCTTCCTGGCTTGTCTGCTTTTGTTTAATTTTGTCTCTCCCCTTGGCTGGTGATTTTGGTTGTGTTTGAGTTTTAACAGGTTTTTGTACAACATCTTCTTCTTCTTCATGTTCTCCACCAGAACTTTCAGCATCCCACGCATCTTTAACACCTTCAGCCTCCTCCTCATCTTCTTCTCCCACTTCTTTTAATTCCTCCTTTTCTTCGTCTTTCTCTTGATCTACGATCTCCACTTCTACCTTGCAGTCATCCAAAGACAACTTGACATCTTGAACTCCCTTCTCTTCCGAGCTGGACTGGACCTTGGACTTACCCCTAACGCGGGTTCCTGGCCTCGGAGCCTTCTTCTCACCTATGTTTGGCATGTCCAGTCCTTGTGCTTTCAATGCATCTAGCATGGCTTGTGCTCTAGCGCGGTCATTTTTCTGTTTTGCAGTAAGTAACTTTCCTTCTGCCTTTAAACGCTCCTTTTTTTCTTTCTCTTTTTGTTTCCTCTTCTCTTTACGTTCTATTTCCAACCTAATTGCTTCATCTCGAGCCTTTTCTGCCTCTTCTAATCTCGCGATTCTCTCTTCTTCCTCTCTAGCAAATTTTTCTTCTTCCTCTTTAACTTTCTTTAGTGCTTCTTGCATGGCTGCAATCATTTTCTTGTTGGGACCCTTTGCTTTCCCCTTTTCCTCTTCAACATCTTTACCACCTTTCTTTTTCTTTTTCTTCTTATCGTCCATATCTGCCTCCTCACTGTTTGGTTCCATTGATACATCATCAGTGCTTTTTATTTTCTCATCTTGATCTGCGTCATTTGCGGCATCACCTTCGGCCGAGTTCTGTTTCTTAAGAGGTTCTGTTTTTTTCTGGGTTTGTTTTTTCAGTTTTTCACGTTCTTTCTTTTCCTTTTTCTTTTGAGCAGCAGACTTAATTGTACCTTCCAGTTCTACACCATCTATTACTTCTACTTTCTCAACATCAGCAACAATACTGTCTTTAATACTTTCTTTCCCTTTCGTTTTGACTTTCTTCGTAGGTTCCACCTTAATGTCATCGACTACCGGCACTATAACTTCCTCTTTCTTACCACCAGAATATTCAATAGCTAGTTCCGCAAGCATCTTTTCGATATCTTCGTCGTCATCTTCATCTTTTTTCTTCTTGCCCTTTTTTCCTTTCTTACTAGCGGTTTTATCGTCCTTCGTTTTCTCACCATTAATTTCTTCATCTACACTATCACTTCTGACAACTTTCTTCTTTTGAGATTTCTTATTGTCATCAGATTGTTCTTCTTCATCACTGTGAGAGTTCGAGCCAGCCCTAAGAAGAGCAAAACCTTTAGTTTTGGTAGATTGTGCAGGCTTAGGTTTAGGTTGGAGAATATCTTCGTCATCCGAGTCTGCCACATGCTTACTAGGATTTTTGTTCTTGGAAGTTTTTGAACGAGGAACAAGGTCCTCGTCACTGGACTCCCCAGCTAAAGATTTTTCTACCTTCCTGGCTTGTTTTTTACTTGACTTCACCTTGGCTACAGGGGCTTCCTCAACTTCCTCAACATCACTATCGCCACCTTCCTCACCTCTCTTCTTTTTCTTGTCCTTCTTACCTTTCGTTTTCTTTACAGACAGTTCATCCTCATCATCTTCGGGTGTTCCATCCACAACTTTTGATTTTATTTTTTTTCCTTGCCTTTGGCAGCAAGGTTTTCGTCAGCACCGACCTGAGTCTCCACTTCCATTTCCTCATCACTTTCATCATCCCGGGCGCCCTTCTTACCTTTTTTCGCTTTTCCCATCGTAAAATTATAATCTAAGTCACTAAATTGTAAATATATTATCTAAATAAGTAGGTTTTACGCTTAAAACTGAGCTTGAATAACAGTCTTTAGACCATATGTGTGAAACATATGAAAGTGCAAATGCGTGCAACATCGCCTCAACACCAACGTACACTACAATGCTACCAACCTGCTTCAACACCGCACAAAATCATTAGTTATTTCTCATCGGTTCACTCTTCACATAACAGATAGCGCGTGCGTAGCTAGCGTCGAAAAATAACCGAGTGAGCCGACAGATGGCGCAAGACCAGTTACCTTCGAGAAGTACATGAAGCAACATCGTCCGCCATGCCAAGTGGTTCAGTGTCATGATGTGGCATATGTTATAAAAGTTAGCGCCGTAAAGTAGCCGGCGACGGCAGGTATTCGTTATGTAAATTATCAACAACAAATCTTCGTTAAACAGCAAGTTTGACAACGCGTAGAAACGCACCGATAAGTACGTAAATTTTCTTGTAATTCGCTCGCAAGATTACGCATTTCCATCGTACCGACTTTAGTTTTTTTGCTGTGGCAACAACGCGATAAACACGGTAGGGGTAAAAAAGCTTAATTATATAAAAGCTGGCTATTTATATACTTTGGCGTCGTTGCTACCATACCGTACACTTAAATGCCCATTTTAAGCTAAAATATAACGATCCCGAGTTACGCAACAAGTAACAAGTGTTCAATGATGCTTCGCTTTTAATTTGCATGAAAATTACAGTGTCACCATTAATTTATGTGTGATTTGATATGCAAGTGGCGGGAGATTAGGCAACAACAAAAGGAATAAACGTCACCACACGTATTGAGATCGTGGACTATTTTGATTGGGAGTCAACATTGCTCGACTAAATATTGCCAAATTGTGCAACTGTCACTTTGACAATTCAAAACTGCTTGTCATTCTCTGGTCTCATAAGTAATTAGCCTAGCCTTTGGCTTGGCTAGAGTGGTATTTATAGCTTCGCGAGGCCTAGGCCTAATTCGTTGTGCTTGGAGCGTTTCTAGAATACAAGTCATTCGGGTTTTTCCAATGAGATAAAAACATCGCCACTTCACAGTTAGGCCTAGCAAAACGTTAATCGATTAATATGGTAACAATCAACACTAGGCCTAGTAAAAGGGGGTGTGTCAACAAAGAAGTACCTGATGAATGTGTCACTACTGTACGGTTAGGTTTTGCAATGCCAACGTGACAAAAATTAATGGGATGCATTCATTATCTATAATCAACAGTTAGGCCTACTCAAATTAAGATTAAGCCAAAATAGATAGTGTATGTGTATGGGAGTAATCACTGGTCCTCCTGCATTGAAGTTGGGGGGGGGGGATAAGGCCAGTCCATGTAGGGCCCAGCCTAGGCCCTAGGCTGAATCAGTAGCCTAGGCCTACTCATGTAAATTGTCAGTCTAGGACTAACACAAACTTGGAAGTCTGCTGGCAGGCTGTAAGCCTAGGCTAGATAGCTAAACAGGGCCTACTTCAAAGTTACACGGGGGGCTTAAGACCATAATAATTATGAGTTTTGACACACCTGGTAGAGCATGCTACAAATAATAAACAATACACATGTAGGCCTAGGCTTATGCAGGTTGTAGGCCTGAGACAGATGATTATTTGCTTCGCCCTAGGAAATAATTATGCACGTCCTTGACATTAAATTTAGCTTATGCTAGTTTAGTGTTTGTAGCCTACACGGTTATTAATATGTAAAGCTGCGTCCACACTTGAGCATTTTACTTCCAACGCGCCGAACAAGCAACAATGAACATTCCGAGCAGAAGCTCGCTGTATTCTGCATGTTTGTTGTTGCTTGTCCTGTTCCCACAACTGGTGGAAAATGTTAGGCTCAAAGACACGTCCACACTACGGGCCTACCCGAATTTTGCTCTGCACGTTTTGCTCATTTGGTTTGCTCGGAGGAAAATGCTCAGGTGAGGACACAGCGAATTATAGATCTGATCTTAACACTAGCCTAAGGTTGGCCTACCTTAAGCATTCACAATCAAATATAATATAATGCCTGTGTATTACGTTGTAAGGTCAATGTGTAAAGCAAAGGCCCTAGCCTACGTGATACAAATTGTTTACAATCGGTCTACAACCTCTTACACTTGTACAGTGCAGGTACATTTTCATGGTTGGTCCATGTGGCGGTGTTACTTGCTGACAATTTGAGTGACAAGATATGATGAAGGCCACTACCACCTGACATGTAGACTAGGCCTACCTGATCTATCAAAACAAAATCTGAACCTGACTTAACCCATTGAGCCACCAGTTGATTTTGCTTATTTTGCCCGTACGGATCCAGTTAAATCCGTATTACGGGGGATGGCACCCCGCCGCACCCTGCCTACGGGCCGAAATCGCATGAATGCACAAAATTGAAGGCCTAGGCCTATTGTTTTTAGTTCATATGCTTTGCTTTTCTAGTTTATATTCCCGCCAGCCCTAGGCCTAACCCTACTTGTGTCATCGTCTTATTTTATCTTGGTTAGAAGTACTCTAGTCTTCATCCACATCATTATTATCGCTTGCATCATTTGCAAGCTAATCAACAACATTTCCCGAATCTCACAATATATCACGCTCATTGGAAATTCAGCACGGTATAAGGGTAATTTGACGGAAATGTTATTTGCATTAAATTTATGATTTTCCTTCTTCTAACTGAATATTATTATGAATTACTTTATTTAGGCCGCGGAAAGTAGTTTCTGGACTTATTTAATCACTTTTAGTTTGCTTGAATCGGTCGATTTGGTACTAATTAACTAGGTGCGGTACAACTTATCAACACAACTTTTATCAAAGAAAACAATAAAAAAACAACTTCAATGAGAAATAAATTCTGAACTCATTGTTAACGATTTATTTTTACTAATCACTATGAAAATATACAATTATAGGCCTATAGAATAGTGAACACAGATTGAACACAAACACTCGCTCATTTCACTGTCATTTGGTCGCCATGTTTGCTATTTACGTTTTGATGTTACTTACTAGGTTTACCAACCTTTTTCACTAAAATACTCCACCTAAAAAGCCTTTAACGTCGCTATTTTTAATATAAATGACTTTCACTACAAAAGGACTTTCGTTTAAAATAGCGACGTTAAAGATTTTAAAGTTTTTTTTTGTTACTATAACAGCTAAAAAGTGATGATTTTTTTTTGGATTTTTTTTATTATGTTCTTGTAAAGTTATTTGCAGAGAGTCAAAATCTCAGCAGGTAGGCCTAGGTCTAGGCCGCGTCACTCCTCGCTTCGTTTTTTTCATGTTTTTTCTTTGGAAAATTGTCGGTAAAAGTGGGTTTCCGCGTGTTTATTTTTAATTTACTAGTGATTTTGCATGGTTTTGAACAACAACAAAAAAAATTGGTGCAAAATTAGCCATTCCGTCATACTACCCTTGTTCCATTCACCACAATCGCCTTCAGATTCGCCATCTCGTAACATTCAGGAGCTTTATGTCAGTTTTACGAAGTAAACAACAGCTGAGAAACCTATTTCTGTTACGGCGCACCGCCTTGACAATTTGTAGACCTTCATATTATTTGTAGTCGTCTGTGAAATGGCCGAGTTCGAGAATTTATCGGGGAAAAAACTCGACCACGTCGGTAAAAGAGTCAGCCTCCATATGGTGCTGTTATTAAAGTGTGAGATTGACTGAACTACGCCGGTTTGGCGCGAATTCAAAGAAGAACGGACACGGAACTGTTCTGTAGCCTATGTCCGTTTTTGGGCCAGACTCGTGGAATACGGAACGGTTCCGTAAGTCGGCTCCAATGGGTTAAGTGATTGATTTGTCATAAGAGTCCTCTTGTAAGAATTGGATTCTGGTCAATTTGTTTTGTTAGGCTACAGCTTGGGGCATATTGAGAATTAAAACAATTTTGAATTCCTACCGAAAATTAATCTTACGTTCAGTGCTGTGATTGGTTGTTTTCATCATGTGATAATCAAACGTAAGAATTGGCTGTTTAGGGCTATTATCTTTTACTAACTATACGTTCAGTAGGCTATTTGGGGCCTAAAATTGTTTAATATTCCGTTAATATGAAACCTACAAAACCTTAAAACATTTTTAAAATATAAAAACTAAAAGACTTCCACCCAAAACGGAGTTTGTAGGGGATTATTTACATATAGGCCTAGACCTACACAAAATTATTTAATATTCGTAAATTATGCATTACCTTAGGGTAGGCCTATATCCTAGGCTTAGTGGACGTGAAAAAAAAACTACAAAACCTTTAATGTTTCTTTTTAAAATATAAACAATTTTCACCTGAAAAGGAGTTATATTAATTGTTAAAAACATACAAAATAGCACGTAAAAAAGAACACCTTGCCAACAGGGATTTGAACCAACGAACCCTAACACAGAAGTCAAACACGCTACCATCCTGCCACACCACACTGATAATGAGCCGCCTATTAACATGTTAGGTTGTTGTTACTGGTTGAACGTAAGAATATACACTCAGTTTAGATTAACCATCATAGTTGGACTACCATTTCAATCAAGCTAATTGCGCTGAACGATGTGCCTCGTATTCTCGATCAAAAAAATTGTTGTAACAAGTTACATGATCGCACTGCTGGAAATGTTATTCAGAACGGATTAACTAGTAACCTATGAACGGAAAAAGAAAGGCAATGGATGATTGGATGGCCATACAGTGGATACTGTGCTTGAAGCAACTAAGGCAAAGCTGTGGGTGTTGGGGGTTATTGTGTGGGTCACATGAATACATTCAGTTTGGTGCATAATATCCAGCTAGATGCACACCTGTCATGAGTTACCAGTACAAGACAACGGTTTAAACGGGCTTACTCTGGTAGGCTGCTCAGCTACTCAATTGTTTATTTATAAACTGAGCCGGCATACTTTCATACTTTTTAGAAGGTTAGGCTATGGCGTTTTATAGGACTAACTAGGTTTAATTTTTTCCCCATCGCTCAAATAACGAGTAGGCTTATTTGTTACATTCACAGATGATGGAACCAGGAGTACTGCCTCAGCTCGAGGAGTTGACCCTTTGTAACTACTGCAAACAAAAGTTCAACGACTCCGATCTCTGTCCCAAGTTCCTAAGTTGCAAACACTACTTCTGCCTGCAATGCACCAAGACAGTGCTGATGAAGGGCCACGAGCTGTTCTGCATCCACTGTTGGAAGCCGACGCCGCTGGGCGACCAGGGAGCGGACGCTCTGCAGACCTACAGCGCCGTGCTCACGCTCGCAAAGAACTTCACCGCCCTCAAGCTGGGCTCCAACGTCGGCGGGAACAAGTTACCGGACAAGGAACGAAAAGTTAGTTAACTCACTCCCGGTAGAATGTTTCCGATTATGTAGCCCTACCTAGCCTACATGGATTTGTCCCACTTTATCCACAATTTTTACGCTTAGACTTAACGTGATTTTTACATGTTTAACGGTTAGTGAATTGTACACATTAATTAAGTAGCCCAGATTTATTTATTGTCATGTTTATTGTTATGGTTCTTAATATCTTTGGTAGTGCCTACAACTAGGCCTACCTATGTTGATATAGGTTGGCCTACTAGCCAAGTTTTAATTAAAGTGAAAGAAACTCTACAATAGCAAGGTGTTACTTGCCTTCCAAGTTACACAACAAAAATTTGTATTTAGAGTCTACCCACTCAGTCATATAGGCCTGGCCTAGGGTAGTAACTGATTTTCAGTGGGAGACAGTAAACCAGTAGCCCTAAACCAAAGCGACCAAACCAACCCTGTGAGCCCCGACGCAATCGACGAGTGAGCGATAACCAACCAAAGATCAATATATTATAATAGAAAATACAGCAATTGGTGGTATGGACAGTGCAAATTAGATACTTATCTCTACCACAAACTGAGAACTTTCCACTCGACTTGAAGCACTGAGTTTTTTAAATGTGTTTGTGACCATAAAAGTTAGGCCTACTGATGAAAAAGAAGCCTTAGAAGCAAAACAATCACGGAATGTGTCTGAAAGTGTTTGTGCTGCTTCTCATTGGGCCACTTCCAATCAAATGATTGAGGGAACGGTGGAGTGGAGATTATGTTAGCTATCAAGATATACCCCGGGTTTCAATTATTTCAACGTTACGGTACAATTATGCCAATAAAATGCAATAAAAACATCTTGTTCCATAAAGCCAGGCCTATATCAATTCCCCTACAAAAAGCTCACTTTACAAAATCATTCATTTGTAGCATGCGCAAAATAAGTTTAAATTTGTGCCAGTAGGCCCATTTTTAATTAATAAGGGCCTAGGTGCCAGTATTTATTATATTTATAGAACACAATATTAATTTGCATACTAATGGTAAGCCAACAA
This sequence comes from Sweltsa coloradensis, assembly GCA_024449915.1. Classification (NCBI taxonomy): domain Eukaryota; kingdom Metazoa; phylum Arthropoda; class Insecta; order Plecoptera; family Chloroperlidae; genus Sweltsa; species Sweltsa coloradensis. Next base: position 221,367 of record JAMZAV010000655.1, read on the forward strand.
CAAACAAGTAGCTAGGTACCGGTTTACAAGCATGGAAACTACGGGCAAGTTATTAAAAGCGCAGATGGCCAAGTCCCGTAATAACTCGTTGACCATGGAAAGTTATCTCTTGCCAATTTGAAACAATTACACAATTAGACAAATCAATTGAAAACAAAATGCCGAACGGTTAGGCTATATTAGGCGTACTAGGGTAGGCCCTATATAGAACTCTTGAAATTGGTATGAACTTAAGTGACAAAACAATACCGCTATGCACAATTGCCAAAGGGACAGTTCTTAAGATTTGTGTAAATTTGGTGATCAATTTTGGAAGAATTAGGTCTAGGTCTTTATAATAATATGTGAATAATTATGAACCCAACCTAGGTAGGAGAAATGAAATGAGCCCACATAATTCATACACAACTTAAAATTGCTATTTGTTGCAAGAGAAGTTTTATTTTGAAGTTTGTTTTGCTAATCTTTAGTTTGCAAAGAGATTAGATTAAGTAGAATCAATGTAGAAGACAGCGGAATAAAGCAGTGAATGAACAATTTTCAGAAATTTAATTATACAGTAGGCTACCTATATTGTGTACACGTTGACTTTGTATCCACCATAGCAATGAAGCGCATGCATAATAAATTGTATGAAGTTATTCGAAGCAGCCTTGTTGATTCTGGTGTAGCCAAGGGGTACAACGGGCCCAACTACTTGTTACTGTACCCGTGTACCGGTATTTCTTTTTCACATAACGATCCGAGATCTCTAGTTAGCCATTATTTAGCATTTACACGTCAATTGCATCAGCGCCGAAGGCTGAAAGGAAGGCGAAGGCGCTGAAAATCTTTTAAATTAGCGAAATTGTTATTCATGTCTGCAAATTGTAACTTGAACATTGTGCAAATGAAACACATGATGTAGGCCTAGTGATGTGACCGGATTAGGCTACACAATACTTTGTAGAAGAAACCTCTTATCATACGGTCACCATTCCTACTTTGCCCAAGTAAAGAAGAACATCGATGTATGTATGTATGTAATGGCGTTTCAAACCCCTGTATTCCAGCTCTTGTCCAGCGAGAACTGCCACACCCACGGCATGCCGCTAGCGTTGTGGTGTAGTACCTGCTGTGCTGCCATCTGTAGGGCCTGCGCGACGCCGCAAGACCACCCAGGTCACCAGATCAAGTCGCAGGGGGAAGCCAAAGAACAACTCGTCTCGGAGGTGAGTGTTGCTTCCCGTTCTGCCGGTTACGTTGCTAGTCTTATTTGTCTTTAGTTCATATTTCACACCCATTCTGTTCCACCATGACTTGCAATGTTCTTTTGATTCTCTTTATATTGTAGATTGTTTCAAATTTATCAACAATTGTCTAAAATAACTTTGTAAACTAATATAAAAAAAAAACTTTGCTGCCAACTAATTTCAAATTTCACACATCCTTTTACATCTGTGAATAATTTAGCGTTTTTCACACCGATCAATTTCTGGTGTGTCTAATGTACAAATTTTGTGTGTACCTACGTCAATTTACGTAATGTCCACAGTGTATGTTTGACTTCAATTTCAAATTGCACACCTAATATTGACTTGCATTGACTTTTGACTGGTGATGTTGGATCAATATGGTGAACTTGTTTAGGTCCAGTGTGAGCTGCTGGCGATGAGTAAGATGCTGGCGGAGATCCAGCGCCTGGCGATGCAGCAACGAGACTTCCTGCTCAAGGTGCTGGAGGCGTGCGTCACGCTCAAGACCCACGTGGAGACCGACCTCCAGAACGGCTGGAGCCACGTCCCCGAGGTAAACGAGGCGCGGGAGACGCTGGGCAAGGCTCGTGCGACGCTAGCGACGGTGGAGAGCCCGCAGGACGCCCAGGTCCTCTTCTCGACGCTCTCCCTCGAGAAGCAGCGACTGCAGGGGAAGTACCAGGAGATGTATCTCCAGTGCCAGCTGGACGACCTCATAGGGAACTCGGGGGTGGTGTTCGACTTCAACCTCATCAAGCAGGCGCTGGCGTCGATACACTCTGGCGAGCCGGTGATATCGGTCCCTCCCGCCGGCCAGAGGGGCCCCGGCCACGTCGCGGCCGCTCAGAATCCCATTCTCTTCCTCGCCAACTACTGCATGTCGCAGCTCTACTCGCGGCACGTGCTCACCAAGCAACACCACATGAACGGAACCGTGGAACTCAACTCCTACCCCCCTCCTCCCGTGCACTTGTTGATGCAGAATCACCCGCCCCCTACCGGGCACCTCATCGTCGCGCCGCCCCCCATGACGGGCAAGCCGCCTCCCCTTCCCCCCTATGTCCAAGACCTCGTCCAGTCGCCTCCCTTACTGGGCATGCGCAGCCCGCAGGGACCCTATCCGTTATACTACTTCAACATTGACGTCAATGGAGCGCCGCACGGGCGGATCGTCATCGAAGTGCGGCCAGACGTGGCTCCCAAGATGTCCAAGAACTTCAGCGTGCTAACGACGGGTGACATGGGGGTGAGCTACAAGGGTTGCACGGTGTTCCAGTGCTGGGAGGGCGAGTCAGTCATCACGGGGGACTTTGAGCTCAACAACGGAAGAGGGGGGCGGTCCATCTACGAGGAGGGCTACTTCATGCCAGACGACACCAAGTTCCCCGCGCTTCGCGGCGCGGTGGGCATGAGACGGACCCAGAAGAGGCACGACAATCTGGGCATGGTGGGGTCGCAGTTCAGGATCATCCTGCAGGAGATGAGAGGATTCACGGGCATATTCGGGCACGTCGTCGAGGGGCTGGATCTTGTCGAAAAGATATCCACCTTCGGCGACCAGACGGGAAAACCTACCAAAACCATCGTCATCACGAAATGTGGAAAACTTTAAAATCGAACACGCGAAACGGAATCTCTTTTACGTCGTCACCTCTCGACTTGCGAGGGTGGTATGTTGTCAAATCTACGTCTTTGACCTCGGACAGTTGTAACCTTAAAACAAAAATATAATATGTCGTCTTCTTACTTCCCATTGATCGGTTTCCAATGGATATATTTGTGCTGACTGCAAACCGCTACGATAGTTGCATCAGCAATCGATTGTCGGGCATCTCCGCTATGCAAACCTCCAATTACGCAAGTACAATTTAAATATAGATGGTATAAATTATTCTTGTATTTGGGATAAGTCGAACGCGTACTAAATGTGAAAGCTTTGCTTATTTTTGTCGTCACGAAAGAATCAAAATGTTACTAAGATCGTCTCTGTGCATACTACCAGCTGTTGATCTCACTTCGAGAGGGGTAAGGCCTAACACGAGGCCACCCGAAATGATTAAATATTTTATGTAAAGTTTGTAGGTGCCGAAAAACAAGTTAACAGAGGTACTATTTTTATGCGTGTTTAATTTGTTTCGCTAAAACGATGTAGAGTAATTAATCCGACGGCCGCGATGTTTCGAAGCGTAAATGTTTCCTCATTCCTTAACTCTCTTAGGCGAAACTGTTCAACTTCAGCCGAAATAATTGTACGTCCAAAGCTCTGTTATCTTAAAAATCATCGTTACATACTGATCGACGTTCGTTAACTTTAAGATCAAGTCAAAATATGTTTGTTGCCAGATATATGTCGTTTTCGGAAATCGTTATTGTAAACGCTACGTAGTTTATTTTTAGGTAGGAATGGACGGATTATAAACTGACTCTAAGGAAAATAAATAACAGATGGTAATTTATCTTGTATTAGTAATCGTAAAAAGATTCTACTCGTCATTGATAGATTTTAAACGTAACGGGCATAAAATGTTTGGGGTTTAGCATTTTTAAATTGCGATGAATGTGTTTTCTTATATAGCCATTGTGGTAGTTTATTTTAGAGGGTAAATGTTAGGGTTCCTGTTTATATGTAGCCTATTTTTAACTGGGAACCATTTAGTTTTTTAGATACGAGCCAAATATGTTTCGAAGGTCTCTCGCCAGGCAAGGAGCTCTATTTCGATATAGACACTCGGCTTGCGGTGTGTGTATATATTGGTGTAGTACGTGGAATATAGTTTTAAGTCCTAGTGTATTGGAGCGGCAACCCATACCCCCCCCCCCCTCAGCGTAAATGAGGTTACACTTGCAAGCGTACTGCGTAGTATTCAAAGGTGACATCAAAAAGATTACTGTACCAAACTATATTTTTCTCACCAAAGTTGGGATTATATAAATTTTATTAATAAAACCAAAAATCCAAATGGAATAATTAAATGCAAAGAATTTTATTAGAAATAGGAAAAGGTGATTTTATTTTGTAATTTAATTATATCTTTAAGTCGCTTTTAAAAGCAGGCCCTTAACGAGTCATTTTTCTGATTGTGCAATGTTTCCAAGTGGGTTGCCTCTTCCGCTAAGCAGATCGCAGATGGATAGTAGGAAGGAAACCATCCTTGTTTGTGCCTTATAATGCTTCCCTAGGTCAATGTGATTGTTATCCATAGCTTCATGCTAACTCAAGTATGTAATGTACTAGTACGCAGGGAGCTGCAAGTCATCGGGTTTTAAAATACAGTTACAAACTACTATGTTGATTGTAGAATATATTCTGTTTCTAGCCAACGATCTACCAATGGGACAGCGTTTACAATTCATTATTATTATAATATTATATGCAAGTTTATTTACACTAGCGCCGTAGCTTAATCAAACTTTCTGTTATCAATTAAAGTGAAACTATTTTGTAAGATGTCACTACATGTTTTGATTGTGTTATTATGGTTTGCAATACTTTGAATCAAATGAAATGGTACTGGTACTTTACTTGAATCAAATATTTGAGGCATGAAGATGCTTGTCTTCTGGTTGTAATTTCTTACCAACACTAGCCAATAAAACTACTAAAAAAATATTTAAAATAAACTGTATCGTCCAAACATTATACATGTGTACCTTAAAGGAACCTCGTCATCACTATATTAATACGTAGTTAGCTTCGTGTTGAGTTCCATAGTAAGTACCGTACTTAAAGGGAAAAACGCCTATTAAATGTCAGTCGATATATACTATAATTATTAATGTTTAATGCAAATCGTACCATACAAGTCATGAATCAAATTTATTCTGAGGATGCATTCCATTGCCTGTAAGGAATACGTCTCGAAGATTCAAGAGCTAACCAAACTTCTTGAATAGTTCTATCAAAGTGGATTGCCACCTCTTTGCGATAATAGTATCATTCATTGTTGCACTCGAGAAGTGCCTTAAATCGAAAAATTTGTGATAAAAAAGTCTCGTGTAGCTCTTTCGATGGAAACATGAAAAATATAATATGCAAAATGTGGGTAACATAACTGTGTTTTATTTTCACTTCCTATCTCATCTCCAAATCTTCATTCTGTCTTAAGTTTTCACCAAAAGTGCATCAGGGGATGGCAACCAGCATATTATATAGCAGGGAGAAAGAAAATATGTCTGGCCGATTGATTCTGGAAACTGTGTAATTCCGACTGTTTCTTTGGCCACAGCTGTGTAGAGGAGAGAGGTGCATTGCATGAAGAGTGCATGAAGTGCATTCTGGGGAGCAAGCAATAAGTCAACAAATGTCTAACTGCCCATGAAACATGTTCCTGGCACAATGGGGGAATGCCCCTCAGTTAGTGCGGGTCTGAAGCGCACAGCCCCATAATTATTTATGATTTTAACTTTGCAACTGGTGGCATTTTACAAGATTTTTCGTGTGCTTTCCATCCGCGGTGGGCGCTGGTCCGAGCGTATGGCTTTACGTGGACGTGAGTTTGAATCCTGCATAAGGCATGGGTTTTTGTAATCGTCCTTCATCGTAATCTATCAGAGCACCCACCACTCATTGTCTCAAATAGCCTTAGTGCATTACTATGATACATTAAGCAACAAAAATCATCATTAATAATTTATAAAATTGTGAAGATCTACATGTTGCTAGTTTACAAAATCTTGCCACAAAAATTTATTCTTGTTTGATATTGGGGGGGGGGGGGGGGCATGACTATAGTTTTGCCCTCTCCCCCCCCCCCCAAGCTTGCATCTTACTGGTAGCGGCATGCACCGTTGAGTTGAGGTTCAAAGCTTTAATGCACAAGCAGGCACGAACTACGCATCAGAACAGACTGGAATCATGAAATGGAAATTGTGTTCTAGTTAATTTTAAGTTTTGACCAAGTCTGTCAACTCAAAAGTGATCGTAGAATTTGAAGCTTAGTTTTTTTTTTTTTACAGTTTTAAGCTTTTTGATGAACATGCATAGCTTCCATATTTAACCTTTTCAAGAGTAGTGTGACCAAAACATTACAGAGAGCCGTAGATCCATGAGAGTTTGGTAGGACATTTACGCCCGTTTGAATTACCTAGCCTATATATAATAAGCTAATCCCATTGCTGCTTCAAGCTCTGTGGATAGTGGTGCTATCTGCAGCACGTAGCGATAGCTAGGTCTGGTACAGAAAGCACTTGATACAGATGGCACTTGCAAGTTTATGACACTTGTTGATTGATTGTTGATGGTGGAGGTGCGGTGGGTCAGAGTCTAAAAGATGTTGCATGCAGATGTAGGCTGCAGGTCGCTCCCCACTTTTACGCCTTTCAACATTCAGTTCTATGTGCGATTTACAGTCTAGTAAATATGGTACTACCTACTATAAATACATATTATAATCGTTAAAGAAGTGTGAGAAAGGCCTAATGGCTAGTTTAGTTTGGATGGGAGAAGAGTTGACAGGTTGGGAAAGAATAGAGATCATAAATCACAGCCTTAAAGGGGTATTTACCCGCTAAACTCAAAAAAATATATTTCATTCAGGCTATAGGTGGAACCAGTTAAGGTGGCGGTCGCCGAGGGATCGCAGCACTGTCGCACAGCTGATGCCCTCGCAAATGGCCAACGGTAAAGAAACAACTATACTAGCGTCCCGGGCGCTGCTCATGCTCATAAAGCAGAACTACCGCTTCTTGAAATTACCTCTGAAAAGGCACACCCGGTTTACGAATCTTTGAATTGCTTGTCATGATACAATATGTAATAAAACAATATTTTGAAGGCGAACAAGACAACTTTCATATGTAAAAAAATCTAGCGTAGCCATCAAAATCAGAGTGTGTTGGCAGCGGAAAAGTGGTAAATTTGAAATGGCCATTGCCAATGAGCAAAAAAATTTAGTTGACACATTTATAAAATCAATATTTCGCTTATACTTTAATTGGATGAGCGCAGCGAGCGAAGCCAAGATTCCATTTCACTACACTGGAGAAAAAAATCCGGAATGTTTTTTTTTCTTTTTCTTTTGTATTTTTGTATGTTTGTTAGCACGATTCCGGCTAAACCGATACTCCAATTGCGATGAAATTTTCTGGAAACCTTTGAAATCTCTGAACTTAGAACTGCCACGTGCGAAGAATCGATCGAAAAATAATTTGTCATGGAAATCGCAATTTTACAATTTTTTTTTGATTTTCTTGTTTTTTTCTGTTTGTATTTTTGTGTGTTTGTTAACAAACCGATACTCCAATTGCGATGAAATTTTCTGGAAGTCTTCAAAATCTCTGAACTTAGAACTGCCACGTTTTTGAGCGCAATCAAAAGATTATTTCTCATGAAAATATCAATTTTACGTTTTTTTTTTTCGTTTTTCTTACTTTTTCTGTTTGTATTTTTGTGTGTTTGTTAACACGATTCTGGTTATATTTGATTCATTCATTAAATGCATATAATATATTTTTTGATGTTACCAAAATTGTGTATTAAATGCACGTTGTTGTCGCACTATGAATAATTTTATTTAATTGTCCATTTTAAATGTTTTTATACGAATAGGTAGACGTAAATAAATAAATAATAAAACGATACTCCAATTGCGATGAAATTTTTCGGAGTCTTCAAAACTTAGATGCACGTTTTGACGCAACGAAAATAATTCCATTAATTGCAATTTTGAAATTTTGTCGATTTTAAAAAATTTCGTCGACTTATAAAACTAGATTCTATCTGATTGTAAGATTTTTTCACGAACTTATTGATTAATATCGTGTGACTTGAGGATGCAGCCCGGGAGACAGCGAAGCAAAGATTCCATTTCACTACACTGGAGAAAAAAATCCGGAATGTTTTTTTTTGTATTTTTTTCTGTTTGTTAACACGATTCCGGTTAAACCGACACTCCCATTGCGATGAAATTTTGTGGAGGCCTTCGAAATCTCTGAACTTAGAACTGCCACGTTTTTGAGCGCAATCGAAAAATTATTTCTCATGAAAATCGCAATTTTACGGGTTTTTTGATTTTTAAAAAATTTCTTCGACTTGCATCTACATGCTTTATCCGATTTTATTGATTTTTTCACAGAACCTTAATTTTATGAATTAAGATATTCGTGTGACATTTGAGCGCAATCGACAAATTATTTCTCATGAAAATCAAAATTTTACGTGTTTTTTCTTTTTTTAAACAATTCTTTGACTTATAACACCTACATGCTTTATCCTATTGTAATCATTTTTTCACAGAACTTTAATTTTATGAATTAATATATTTGTTTAAATTTGAGCACAATCAAATAATTATTTCTTATAAAAATCGCAATTTTACGATTTTTTTCTTTTTTAAAATTACAATTAATTTTAAAAAAATGAAATTTAAGCTAATTTTGTATTTAATTGGATGAGCGAAGCGAAGATTCCATTTCACTACACTGGAGAAAAAAATCCGGAATGTTTTTTTTCTTCTTTTTTTCTCTTCGTATTTTTTTTGTCTGTTAACACGATTCCGGCTAAACCGATACTCCGATTGCGATGAAATTTTATGGAGGCCTTCGAAATCTCTGAACATAGAACTGCCACGTTTTTGAGCGCAATCGGAAAATATTTTCCCATGAAAATCGCAATTTTACGATTTTTTTTTATTTTAAAAAAATTCTTCGACTTATAACACGTACATTCTTTGTTCGATTGTAATGATTTTTTCACAGAACCTTAATTTTATGAATTGATACATTCGTGTAAAATTTGAGCGTAATCGGAAAAATATTTCTCATGAAAATCGCAATTTTACGATTTTTTTGAATTTTTATATTTCTTCGGCTTATAACACCTACATGCTTTATCCGATTGTAATGATTTTTTCACAGAACCTTAATTTCATGAATTTATATATTTGTGTAGTGTAAAATTTGAGCGCAATTAAAAAATTATTTCTCATGATGATCGCAATTTTGCGATTTTTTTCGATTTTTAAAATTTCTTCGACTTATAATACCTACATGTTTTATCCGATTGTAATGATTTTTTCACAGAACCTTAATTTCATGAATTTATATATTTGTGTGAAATTTGAACGTAATCGAAAAATAATTTCTCATGAAAATCGCAATTTTACGCTTTTTTCGTTTAAAAAACATACGCTCATCCAACAACGCGCCTGAAAAAGCGTTTGCGAAGCTTCCTAGTTATTAATCATAACATAAATGGTATGAATGAAAGAAGGATTGAAGAAGGAAGAAGAAGACGTGGTAAACCCAGGAAGAGATGGAAGGACATCATAGCAGAAGACTTGGAGGCGAGAGGAGAGAGCTGGGAAGATGTGGAAGAGATACGATTGTGAGAGGATAGAAAGAAGTGGAAAATTTTTGTTGCTAAACCCAAGCTGACCCTGCCAGAAGCAGGAAACGGCGATGGATAATGATGATTACATAAATCTCGTTTTACTATTAAAATATAAGTTTACACTATCAAATATAACAATTGATTGACGAAATCACTTGTAAGTGATTGTGTGCAAATTGTTGATGTTGGTATACATTTTCTGGCTTGACCTTGACGACCGCCAGGTTATCTGGTTCCACCTATAACTAGTTATGAATTTAGAAATGATCAGAAAAATTATTGGGTCCACCATGACCCCTCAAAAAATGTCGAACTTGGTATTTTTCGAGCTAGGTTCCATCGGCAAAAATATCCCATAAGAAATAACATGGGGACGATCTTTATGCCCCGTGACCTTGAAGGATTTTGATCCAAAAAAATATTGGCCATTATTGACATACTCGACAGCCATTTCTGTAAATCCTCTATAATTTGTTTTGTAATTTGGGCAAGTGGTTCGGTCAAAATATTCTGATTACCAAGAAAGAGTGTGATTTTGGAATGCATATTTTTGCGTGTTTGAGTATATATTATTTAAGCACAGTTTCAAGACACAATGTTGTAAAGGGCCATTTTAGATTGGTACGATGCTCTAGTATCTATGTGGAACAAAAAACAAGCAAGCAGGTTAAAGCCGATTTAAGAAATTTTCCCAAAACATCAATTTTTGCAAATTTCTGGATCAAAAAAATTAAAAAATTGAAGTAAAATTACAGTTACAAGATATAATTTTAAAACGGGTATTTTAGTGTAGTATTATGCTATAGATTAAGTGGAAAAAAATAATTTTTTGGGGTAATAGCCCCTTTAAGGGCTGGGAGCAAATACTTTTTTTACCTGCTGATGATGTCTACAGTTAACATCAGCAGGTGAAAAGTGTACTCCTTCCTTCAGGTTGTGCTTTATGTTCTCTATTATTTTCCAACCTGCCAACTCTTCTACAATCCAAACATAGACAACAACAACAAAGACAGTACAAAATATGTGTAAAGATTGCAAGGTTTACTCAATTTCCCAGCGGAATGTTGGGGAACCTTCAGCGTGCAAGATTCGGCACACCTTGGTCACCGTCTGACACTCTAAAAATGATTCCATGAAAATGTTTTTTCAAGAAAAAAAAAATTGTCGTATTACATCCTACACATTTCAGCCTATATTTTCAATTTTTTATGTCTTGTAGGTTTAAAATTTCAGTACAATCTGTTTAGCCGTTCGGCCATTCTGGAGCAAAGTCACAGACAAAAACAGATCTAGTGCCATTTGAGTTGAATTGTAGACTTTAGTCGCTGCGCTCCCTCGTTTAATAAACATATCAACTCACTCATCTCATATCTCATGGGGTCAGATGGGGAAGATCAACTATAGACCCGATATTTGTACTTCGACAAGCCATGGAAAAAAGTTGGGAGCTGGGTAAAAGAATAAGTATGGGTAAAATAATGAGTATGGTCTTCTAGACATTGAGAAGGCGTATGATAGTGTGCCAAGGAATGTAGTGTGGGAAAGCTTGGAAAGAAAGGGAGTGGACAAAGGACTGATAGACAGGGTTAGAAGTATGTACACAGTATGTGAAAGTTGTGTAAAAACACAGTTTGGGTTGTCAGGGTGGTTCCAAATAACACAAGGGCTGAGGCAGGGAAGTGTGCTGTCACCACTGCTATTTATAATAGTGATGGATGACATCCACAACAAAGTAAAGATGGAGGAAACGGAGGAGGTAGAAGTTATGCTGTTTGCCGATGATTTCGTGGCATGGTCGGAATATGAGAAGGTACTCCAGAGATACACGGACCTCTGGAAGAAGCACATTGAAGAGGCGGGCATGAAGATAAGCATGAGCAAGAGCAAGGTTGTTACTATGCCAGGAGAAGGAAGGTAAGGGATAGGAGGGTAAGGAATATCATGCAGAGATCAAGATTGGAGAAGAAACCCTGGAAGAGTAGAGAGTTTTGGATACCTAAGAAGTGAAATAATGGCAAGCGGGAAGATGAAAAAGGAAATTACCAACAGGATACAAAAGGCCAGTAACTTCTATCAGTGTGTAAAAGGTCTGGTGTGGGATAGGGAAATACCCATACAGTGCAAAATGACACTATATAGGCGTTCCACGCTAAGAAAGCAGATGTGCGCGCTTTCGACGGGCCAATCAGAGATCGTTATTTTAAATTGGGGCCTGCTGAATGGCTTAAAAAATAAGCGCGCGCAACTGCTTTCTTAGCGTGGAGCGCCTATACAAGACCTACTTCATACCGATCCTCACATATGCGTCAGAAACCTGGACTATGGGTGATAGAGAAGAAAGACAAATACAGGCAGCGTAGATGAGATTCCCGAGGAGCACAGTGGGCAAGACAAGAAGAGATAGAATTAAAAATACGAACATCAGAGAGATGCTTGGGGTGGAGAAGTTAGGTGATAGGATGGGAAGGACACGGCTGAGATGGTTTGGGCATATGAAACGAATGACGGAAGAGAGGATGCCCAGGAGAATGTATGAGAAAAGGATTGCAAGAGGAAGAAGAAGGGGGAGACCAAGGAAGAGATGGAAGGAGACCATAGTAAGAGACCTACGTAATAGAGGAGAGAGCTGGGAGGATGTAGCAGAGACACAATTGTGGGAGGATAGAAAGAAGTGGAAGAATTTGGTTGCGAAACCCAAGCTGACCCTGCCAGAAGTAGGAGACGGTGATGGATAATGATGATGATCGACTCACAGAGGAAACAAAGAAAACGAAAAGAAAATAGAACGTTTCAATTTAAAAAGGCCTGATTGTGAGAATAATAGTAGTGCAACATACTTAACTATTAAATAACAAAAGAATGTTATCTAGTATCTAATCAGCCTGTAACAAGATTTCTGTACCACCTGGTGCATTACAGTTCAAAGTGCGCAACATGGATTCTGAAGTACGTACCGGTACCGTAAATAAATTGAGACTACAGTGAAAATGTTGATCCTGTTTTGTTTTTACTTCAGCAGAAACAATCATGAAAACCAAGATTATGGAATATAGGGTTTTCAGTTTAGATTACCACCAGAAGCAAAAATAGAATTGTATGCATGCCAACATTGAAAACTAGCACAAATTACAAAATAACTAATTTGGCTACCATAATATGACACTTCATAATCAAAAACTATTTCCCAATTTCATTAATCGGGAAACACTCCCGTAGGTGTAATTGATTTTATGGAAATCAATCCAGAAATTACAAAATCCATCCCAGCGGGGTACCAAACTCTGGTCTCCCGATTACCGGTCGAGTGCTTTACCCCTAAGCTACCGGGACGGTAACTCACACATCTGGATTGTTGTGCATTGTAGATCTGAATCAAAATAAATAAAAAATAAATTTTATTTAGAGTCTACCCACTCAGTTATATAACTGATTTTCAGTGGGGGACTTTAAATCAAAGCGACCAAGCCAACCCTGCAGGCCCCGACGCAATCGACGAGTGAGCGATAATAATAATAATATACAATAGATTGGAACAGTACTGCAACGATTCTGCTGCCTTTGAACTGACCATCTAAACAAGATTTATGATGTCATTACCTAACACAGGAAACCTGCGTAAAATTTGGACATTGAGGGAAGTCAGATTTGACCTCTGAGGGCGCTGAGAGGTTAAACAAAGATGGCTGATACTCCGCAAACCTAATTTTTTAAGCAACTGCATATTGTAGAAAGACATTTAAAATGTCATTTCCAACTAATATCGGGGTGCCTACTCTCCAATGATTATTACTCTACTAATAATAATTCAAAATATAAAATTTAACAAAAATAAGATTAACTGCACCCTAATCTTAAATACTTTTGCAAACGTCAGAATGAAATTAATTGCAGTACAACATTGAATGAAAAAGTGATGATCTCCAAAACATGCACATTTCTTGTTTTTTTTTTTACCTCATTTAAGGGATGACTGTACAGTCTACATACATATTTTTTGTATCCCATATATGTCCAATATGGCCGCGCTAAAAGTTAAAATCCAATATGGCCACCATTCCACGAGCAAAATGTTGTAGGGAGGCATTTGAGGTGTCATTTACAACTAAAATTAAGATGCCCTTCCATTTGGCAATACTTTTGTGAATGCCAGAATGAAAATATTGAAGTTGTGACAGGTCAAGATTAACCTAAAAGGTGAAGAAAAGATAGAAAACAACATACATATTTGTTGGATTTCTATCTCATTTAGGCTTACAGAGTGTGGAAAAGGCCAACCGGCTAGTTTAGTTTAGATTGGAGAAGGGTTGACAGGTTGGGAAAGCATAGAGAACGTAAAGTCCAGCCTGAAGGGCTGAGGGCGACAAAACATTTCACCTGCTGATGACAACTGCAGCTAATTGATTGAATAATCTTCACAGATTTTTTTTTCCCAAGATGGCCACCATTCCACGAGACTCCATCCGTCCACCATCGGCTAAAATGTCGAGTGTTGCAAATACGATAAATTTATATTTTTTCCAAGTAGCTCTAATGATTCTATAGCCATTAACGGTTGACTGTGACAGTTGTGAATGACAAAAATGTATTCAATTCATTATTAAATAATTTAAAAAAGTAAAATATATTTACAAAAATTTAAATTTAAAAACTCTGTTGTTTTTGTTGGGTAATCCAAAGCAATTGTTATTCCAAATATATTATTTGTGTGTCATACTCAATGACATAACATGCTAAGCGCTAGACACTCAGTATGGCCGTGGGGAGCGTGGAAGTTTGAAGCTAACATAGGGAAAAACCATCATCTAAATGTACGTAAATTTGTAGATATTTACATACAGTCGGCGGTGCTCGCCCATCCGCTCAAGAACAAACAACGCCACAGCCACTTAAAAAGCGTCAGTTTAGAGGTGGAACCAGATAAGGTGGCGGTCGCCGAGGGATCGCAGCACTGTCGTTCACGCACTATGCCCACAGGATCGGCAAAAAGTAAATAAAATAACGGTCTCTAAAACTGCTTTCGGAGAAAAATACGACTATTTTAAAGCCAAGCCTTGCCCAATATATCCTAAAAATAAAGTATTTATGAAGTGTACGAATAAAATCAAGACATTTTGATGCTCCTAAACATTGATATCACATCTGGCGAGGTTGGCATTATAAACAGCTGGAACTTTGGACACACCATTACCAACAAGGCAAAAAAACACTTTCGTAATCGTAATTTCGCTAAAATACTGACTCTGAGACGAACTACTTTATTCACAGCTTATAAAATGTTGATTTATGTGATAACATATCACGATAACATGACCAAATACGGTAGGCCCTACCTTATGCCAGTTGTGTGTAAATTGTCAACGTTGGCGTCCGTGCTCTTGCTTGACCTTGACGGCCGCCAGCTTATCTGGTTCAACCTATAAACAGCTAGATGAAATATCTATGTGGCAATGAAGTGATTTTTCCCTATTCACAAGGCTTCTTATGTCCACTCTAGCGCTCGGTTAGAAGGATAGGAGACTAAGCGTCTGGCGCTTTCCTACGCAAAGCTTATGTACGTCATTGTTCATACTTCACAGTATAAGGAAGTCCTTGACTAATTTATTGCTCCATTACGTCACTGTTATCGAGCGGTTGATTTTGAGACGAGATTTTTAATTATTTTTAATTAAATACATTTTGGATTGCGTTTGTCGTTTTAGCCCTTGTTTTTTTGGGGGGGGCAAACATTTTTATAACCACAAACATAACCTATGTATTCTGCCTGGTACCAACAAGATAGAAAGAGAGGTTTTATTCTAACTCGTTGCCTGTACCCCCCAACTAGTGCTAGTCGGGCAGTGGCGGCAATGGTGTCATCAAAATTGTATTCATGGGCGTACGCTCTTTGTGAGTAAAGTACATGATTTAGTACAATGAGGGGTCTGGGGGAAGGCCCTCTAGCTAGTGTAGGTCAGGGGCGCACAGCCTCGAAAATGTTTCCGATTCTAAGAGTGTGATTAAAGGATTTTAACGAGTTTTAGGCATGTATTTATAAATATTTTTGTAAGAGGTGTTTTTGTAAAGGTTGTTTGTAGGCTAGTTTGTTACTGATGATTGTTGTGTTTGCAAAATTAAATTATGTGCTATTAGTGCTTGACTTTACATTGGATTTATTCATATGTTCTATGAGAATATTAATATTTTGTGCCATATACAGTGCATATCCAAATTTGTTTTAGGTTGACTGTGGGTACATATTTCATTTCGGGTTTACGCCGAATATTCGCGTATACCCCCCATGACACCCATTGCAGGTGTGCAATTGATAGGTCGGAAACTTTTAATAAGTAGACTACATCATGGGGATTTGGGGGCACAACCTCCAGGAACATTTTGTTCGAGGTACTTTGATTTTGCTCAATTTTAGATCGTTGTGTAAATAATTTCATATTTTTCTCTTAATTAGGATTTTTTTTCTTTCTTTCTTGTGCGAAGTTGGCCTCTATAGCCATTCTTCAGTCTTGCTATCCAATATAAGACTGCCACCTTTCTATCCTGCTCAGTTCATCGGGCAGGGAGTCAATGTCACTCTTGAGGGCGGCGCATCTAAAGAGATGCGCTCTGTCTCGGTCTTCTAAATTACAAAGTTTACAGGTGGCCGGTTCGTTGGTTATAATGTTAAAACGGTGCAGGTGGTGTTGCAAGACGTCATGACCGGCTGCAAGCCGGAAATGGGCGGTGGCCGTCTTTCTCGACCAGTCTTTGTCTGGCCCTTTCTTGATCTCCGTTCACCAGTTCTTTAGTCGTGAAGTCTCTTCTGTGGTGTTCATAAAGATCTTTTTTGTGGTTGTTTTTTGTGGATCTTAGTTTTGACATTTTTTAAGGAGAGAGGCGCTTGCTGGTGGTTGCGGTGCTTTTGTGACACTTTTTGCCAAGAAGTCTGCCTTTTCATTCCCCATGATCTTGCAGTTGCTAGGGGATCCATTGAGCCTCTAATAGTTTGTTTTGCTGACGGAGGCTGGCAAGGGAGTCTTTGAAAAGCAGCGATTTCGGATGGAGGTTCGCTGCTTGGGTGATAAATTGGATGGCCGAGACACTGTCGCTTAGGATGACAAATTTTGTCTTGTTGAGGGGGAAGGCGGGGATCTCGGCGATTTTTTCAGCCGCCCAGGCAATGACTGCGACCTCAGCATTGAAGTATGTTACACCGGCTTCCATTGGAGTGGCTTCTTCGAAGAAGATGCAGTGGATGCCGTAGCCTGTTCTGTTTGTAACCGAGTCGTAGGAGCCGTCCGTGAAGATATGCACCCACTCTTGAAGAGGAAAGTGCTTCTTCAGGTGCTCCTCGGCAAGCTTTATCAGTTTTTGTGGTCATGGTCATCTTTCTTCTCGATGCCGTCAATTTTTGTTCCCGGGGCGAGCTGATTGGACTTGTCCGGCAGAAGCTCTGGGAGTGGTGCGTCAAGTGGTGCACGTGGTGCTTCTAGGAGGATAGGACAGTTTTCACTCTTCAGTTGGTGGACTGTTTCAGCAAAGTTAGTGTGCACCTTGACTTTTGAGGTTGGTTTTGAGCCATTTGTTGGGGTTCAGGTGCGCCAGTTTTTCGTGCAGTTATTTTCGTGGTGCCGAATTCACCACAGACATCGGCTATATGGAGGCTGCACTGTCACTTGTGTGTTACTTAGAGCAATCATGGTTTAATGCGTTTCACCATTTTTTAGACAACCGATAAATAACCCCCCAAAGTAACAAGCGTGCTTGTAACACATACCCATTGGGTAAAGAACTTGCGTAAGTTTTGAAAATACTTTAAAGTAGAGAATAATTGACTCGATTATGTGGGCTCTTCATACATTTTCTAAAAATAAGTTTCACTCATACTTCATTAAATTTGAGTATTTAGGAAATTTTCCAGACTTGATCAGGTTTGAAATTTTCACACCTTGCATATGGTAAAAACCGCCACCGGGATCTGTGGCGCTTAGCCCCAGATTTATTTTTATTTTTAACATTGCAAATGGTGTTTTTTTACTTGGATTTAGCGTGATTTTGTCGATAATTTATAAAATTGTGAAGATTGATAGTTTTACTGTCAGTTTACAAAACCTTGGCACCAAATTGTGCCCCCCCCCCCCCCGTAGTTACGCCAATGCTGTTGATGGCTATAGAATAATTAAGACTGATTAAGTAGCGGTCTGCGTAAGCGATAGAAATTTATGATGACGTGTTTTGGACAAGACAAGTTTTCTCACCAGAAAACATGCAATTATTAATCAATCTAATCCCGGGGCCACCCATTCTTGCTCCAGGTCTATTGAAACCGGTTAGCCTGCCGTCGCTTCCCACATATGGTATTAATAGAACCAGGACGAGGTAACCACCACATCTGTCACAGGTCTTTGAAACCGGTAGCTTGCGTCGTTTCAAACATTTCCAAGTAAGAATAGTTACGGTGGAAGGGGCTCCATCACATTTTGCTCCCACAATTAAAGTTTACCATACCCTTAAATTGGTATTTAAGAAATTTCCAGACTGGTGGGGCCAATCTGCCCCCAGGTCTTGAAATTTCACCCTTGTCCACATATGGTATAAAAACCGCGCACGGGATCGGGTGGGCCACCCACGAATTTTTTGCCCATTTTAAACAGTTGCAATGGTTCGTTTCACTACTGGATTTCCGATTAGCGATCAGGTTACAGTTGTGAGGGACAGTTTCTGTCCCGGGTTATTGAAACCGTAGGCCATCTGTCGCCTCCCACTCTGGTCCCACCAGTACGTTGGGGGGGACCCAATGCTTTTGCTCAGGTCTATGAAAACTTAGACGATTGAGTCGCTTCTCACCGTCTGGTAATCCACTAGAAATCAGTAGGGGTGGGAGGGGACCACCACATTCTTGCTCCCAGGTCTATTGAAACCGGTTAGCCATGCCCGTCGCTTCCCCCACATTGTCTTTTTCTTCCTCTGCATCATCTACTCCACTTTCTTTCTCTTCACTGTCTTCTTCCTCAGGGACCTCCACCAGTTTTTGCCATATTTTTCGTTCTTCCCAACATCTTTCCTGGTTAACCCTTTTCCAAGCTGCATTTCTCCTTTTCAAATCCATCCCTATAACCTCTTCCCACCTCAGTCTGGGCCTCCCTCTTTTTCTCTGTTTGTTT
The DNA here is from genome assembly GCA_024449915.1 of Sweltsa coloradensis. Classification (NCBI taxonomy): domain Eukaryota; kingdom Metazoa; phylum Arthropoda; class Insecta; order Plecoptera; family Chloroperlidae; genus Sweltsa; species Sweltsa coloradensis. The sequence continues at coordinate 240,068 of JAMZAV010000655.1, forward strand.
CCTGCGTCTTGTTCATACTTCATACTGCATCTTTGGAATACTGTCCTTCTGCATCCTCTTCTGTGTCCAAATCACCTAAGCCTTTCTTTCCCTAAGTTTAAACGTTCTTTCCTTATCGTCGTGCTCCTCATCTTATCAATCTTCGTAACTCCCATTACACTCCTTAAAAACTTTATTTTGTCAGCTTGGATTTATCTTCCTTCTATACCTCCAACTGGCCAAGTCACTGCACCATATATGAGTAGCGGGACAAAATATGCTTTAGGTCTATATATTAAAAGTTTAAAATGCCTAGGTACCTCTTTTTTCTAAAGCAGTTTCCTAACTAACTGTCAAGATTTTCTATATTATATTTGATTTTAATTATTTTATTGATTATTAGGGCTGCCCAGGCAATTAGTATGTTAATTCACTACTAAATGTTTTAGAACAACTCTAATTTAACTGAGTATGTATTATATCTCTTCTCCATATATTAGGGCTGGGCAAAATATCAATATTTATCGATTAGTGGAAATAGTTTCGATATTGATATTTGATTTCATATCGAAATATCGAAATTTACACAAAAAATGCTAAATTTTGTAATTTTGGTGGAGGTGCCGGGTAGGTAGTCTAAATTAAATTAACCTGGCTGGTGCATATGGTGGAGGTGCCGGGTCATAAAACGCGATTGTGAGATACGTTAAATAGGTTTATGGTGATACCTTATCAACCCTATTTGGCCACAAATTATGAAAAATAAACCCACTCTTTGAATATTTTTTTGATTAAAAAAAAAAAAAAATACAAACGATTAGGTACATTTTGATATCGATATCATATTGAAATTTTTCGTGTGATATCGATAATTGAATGATATGTCATAGCCCAGCCCTACCAAATATCAACATATTATCGGAATCAATTAGGCTTTGCACGCACAGCTTTTCTCAGACCGTGCCACCGTAGTACGGGCCCTAACTGCTATGAATCATCCACAGTAGGCCGTTACTGAATCACTCACTCCACGTGACACGGCAGCGTGGATCATCTAGACTTGGGCTTGTCCTATGGTGGCGCTACGAGTGTGAGAAAGTGGCAGTGATAATTCCCTTGCCCTAATCAGTTGACTTTGAGATAAAGCTCAGTGATAAACATAGAGCCCATCCCACACACACTGAATGAGTACAAAATAACACTGAGGCAATTAGTTTCTCTTGATAAACAGCAGCATATTGAGCTTGAGGGTAGAAGGCAAAACAGGCATTTTATTTCTGTCACAAATTACTATTAGTACTTAGTAGAGATGTCCAACGATGTTTTTTTCAATGTCGATATCGGCACCATTTTTATATCATAATTTCAAAACTACGTATCGAATTCGTGACACATTAGGTATTGAATTATTTTTTTTACAACAAAAATTGCAGGTTTCATTTCTGCTTTAAAGTAGGCCTAGTAGTAGATAATACATATCCATACCAACACTGTAATGCAAAAATAGGCCTAGGGTATATTTTAAATAAAGTTCAAAAAGTGGGGTGCGGCTTTTATGCAAAGCCATTTGTCAGGTGTTAATAAAATAATAACATATTGTTTAAACTTTAGTGGTCAAAACAGGGTTGCGGCTATTGCTCGATGGCGACCTAGAATCGAGTAAACACGGTATGTGACTGTAATTATTTTATTTTTGGAGCTTGATATTGATGGGATATTAATTCTTTAGTTTTTCACGTGAATTTGTTGGAAACCAGTCTTTTTTGCCAAAAATAATGCAAGAACTTTGGCAAATAAAGATGTTAAGTTCACGTAAGTTAGATCCACCCATGTAGCGCCGATGTTATTACTACAGCAAGTCGCTCAACTGAACCTTGTCGCATCTCAATCACTTGGGGGGGGGGGGGGGTGTCATAAGAGCGGTGTTAAGTTTTATTACATTCTTATCAATTTCAATGCTTATTAAAAAAATGGTTTGGATACTTTTTTTTAAAAAAGCATAAACATAGCCGTTTGGCCACTCCAATCAATTATCAATTACTATTATTAAGCCTACTACTTAGTTACTGGAAATTAGCACATTGCCTGCTGCGCCACCTCGGTCGCCGCTGCGCGCGCCTTACCAGCCATTTTCGGGAGTTACTACTCTTTTTTACATCGGCGGACTAAAATCGCAAATCCTTCCTTACTTACCAATCATTAGGCCTGATCGGAATAATACGCTCAATCGCTCATACACTAATGGAAATATTATCTGGTCAGATTGTCCAACAACAACGTTTTGCCTTTCATTTTGTAGGTTACTTATAATAACCACCCTTGCGCACGTCAACATCACCATCACTTGTCACTTTGGTAAATAATTTCATGTTTATTCTGACTAAACATATCATCGTTTGCAAAGTCATCATCATCTGAATACCTGCAGCCTGCACTAAGGATAAATTTGTTTTCCGACTCATCATTCGCAAAAATCTCGGCTAAAACTTCACTTTCATTCAGTTGCAGCTAGATTTCCTTGAATTTGCTATTTTCAATGTCAACACTGGACAACAACAATGTTTACACGGCTCCTGTACAAACTAATGGACCGAAAATCTAATTTTTTAAAGTGTGCTGCTATCTAGCGGGACTTTGTACAACTAGAACAAGTTTCATGGTCATCAACCGGAGGCAGCAGCGATCTGTATTGCCGACGGCGTGAATACATGTATAGATGTATAAATGTGAGATTGGAGAAGGGTTGACAGGTTGGGAAAGCAAAGAGAACATAAATCCCAGCCTGAAGGGCTGGGGGCGACAAAACTTTTCACCTGCTGATGACAACTGCAGCTAATTTAAAGTTGTTACCTTAATCCACGACGCGTTTCGTCTTTCTGGGACTCATCAGGCGGATGGTGGCCACTAAAAATCAGCTAACTACATGCAAACAAAACTCACAACACATAACCAAACCTGTGGTAGGGCCAAGCAAGAAGCAAATTCTGCATGCATGTTGTCATCATCAGCAAGGTAAATAAATGTGTTAAGATGGGGAGAAAAGCACGAGCGTTTACACTATTTGGGATTCAATTATAAATTTGTAATCGATGTGTAATCATAATTTTGACATCAAAATTTCGGGCAAAAATGTTTTTTTTAAATAGGCCTAATTTTTTTTATTTGATTTTAAATTTTAGATAGGCCTAGGTAATATAATAATGTAAAACATAAAATACATGGTTTCTTAAGCGGCTGCACTTAAAAATTGAAAATATCCTTGCCCTTATTTTTTTTTGTTGCAAATTGATGGTTGAATCAAAAGTCAATTTTTGCTTAGACATAACTGGGAGACGCAGGAGCTAGTTAAAACACGTCCTTACTTTGAGTAGGTACGAGATTTGCAATGAGCACAATGTATTGTGGCTCTGTGGGTCAAAACGACGCCATTTTGGTAAAAAATTGAATACCGGTAATTTGTGTTTTTGTACGTTTGCCAATACTTTTTCTTGATATTTTAACCGTCAAATAAAATGTTACCTAGAATAACCTAGCATTGTAGCCTAGCTGGGCTACTAGAAATAATAATGAGATTTCAATATTGAGTAAGGTCTGATTAATGCGTTTCATGTTCACTTCCAACTTCAAGAGATGTGACGGTGAGTCGGGATAATGTTTCATCTTCACATAAAAGAGTCTACAGAGGAGGCAGGTCTTTGATATCCTACCCAAGCCCTAGGGCCTAATAGCCTAAGACAAATAGCACATAGCCTAGACCTACGTTGCCAGATCCGACATTAAACATACTTTTTAATTGTCAATTTTATTTTAAGGATTTCATAATTCATTGTGTTGCCTACCGTTTGCTTCGATATCTGAAAACATGATAGTTATACAGCTTCAGTACATCACATTTAGACATTACACCTAGGCCGACCATTCCGATTTAGCCAGGGGCTTCCGCCATTTTTCTAGAAAAATGTACGGTCGCAATTTTAAACCGGAAATATGTTAACGTGATCACGGCCCCCTATATAGTAACGTATCCTTTTGATGAAAGATTTAAGTCCATGGTAACACTTACCTTGTAGTAAACATCTGGGACGTACTGCTTATCGCTGGACTCCTTGACGTAGCCCAGTTCTGGGGCGTCCTTGGTAGGAACGAAGCAGTTGTCCCGCACTAGCGCCATACACTGGTTCGACACCTCGTAGCCCTCCATGTGTACCTGGTTGCTGGAGTCACCTGAGGACACAACACACACATTAAGCAATCTTAAGAAACAAACCAGGAAGCAAATTGTGGTTCATCACCTAAAACGGCAGCCTGCGGCAGCCCGTTTACATATCAGAATCTCAAACGAGAGAAAAAATAATTACACCCAACCTGTCAACCCTTCTCCAAGCTATACTAAACTAGTCAACCAGTCTTTTGATACCTATCACTTTCTATCTTTCTTCACCTATGAAGTCGAGATGTGAGAGGTGATGAACCTATTGGACCCTTTCTCTTTTCCTTCAACCTCTTCACCTGCAGCCAAGAGCTAGCATATGTGCCTAGGGTTGCCAGATTAGTGAAACTCAAATACGGGACAGTACTTTGCGTAGTGATACTGGGGTCTGGGGCAAGGCCCGAGCCGCCGGAGGCGAAAAATTTTTGGGGTTGTGTTTTTTGGGGAAGGGCCTAAAGCGCATTTGAGAGTAATTCAGTGAAAATTTTAAAGCAATATTGTGATTGAAATAGGGAGATAATCAGATAAGGAATGTACAGAAAAGTAAGTAGGGTAGCTATATATTTCAGTTTCATTTTTAATAGTTTCATTTTTAATAATTAGCTATTTAGAACCAAAATTATTATTACTTTATTGATAGGCACATTTCATTGATGATCAGATCATTGATATTTATTGCTTGATTTTGCTTTAAAGAAGTTTTGAATTGTTTCATGTTGTTTATCACTGCCTCACTCACTGAGTTCGAATGCGTTTGTCACACGCACGCCGCGCCCGAGGTTAAGATTATCACGTTACGGCTAGAGACACTCGCTACAATGACTCACCGCGATAATGATGCACTCGAATAACACCCACCACCTAACTGCAGGCAGCAGCGGCAGACTGATCAGGCACCAAGGCCGGCCGAGGGGAAGGGATTAGTAACTATACGTCCGCGCGTATTGTTGAAAAAGCGCACACGGACTGCTTTATTCTAAATACGTGATATACTGATCAATGGGTTAGAGCATACGGGACGCGGGAAACACCGTCAAATACGGGATTTCCCGGGTAATACGGGACACCTGGCAACCCTATATGTGCCTGTGCCATAGCCAAGAGCTTGCAACTTGTAGTAGTGTTGTTTCCTTTTGTTTTCGAATGCCAGTCACAATTAGAAGGGCAGCCTCTCTCGTTGCCACGGTTCTTGGTTCAAACCCAGGGTAAGACATGGTTCTTTTGTCTCCCAAGCACCAGAGTCTAGGAGGAAAGCCCCCTCACTGGTTGTGTTGTGTTGTGACTGTCCACCATTCCTTTCTCTAACCTATTCTCCTAGAATGAATGAAGAGGCACCCTGGCCCAGCAACAGCAGGAAGGGCAGCTTTTCTCTTGTTGCCAAGGGTCCTGGTTCGAATCCAGGGTAAGTCATGGATTTTTTGTCTCCCGAGCACCGGAGTTGGGAGGGAAGCCCCCTTACTGATTGTGCTGATGGTGTGCCTCAGTATGAATGGTGTGTGAAGTAACCTTGCTGATGATGACAACATGTATGCAGAATTTACTTCTTGCGTGGCCCTACCACAGGTTTGGTTATGTGTTGTGAGTTTTGTTTGTATGTAGTTAGCTGATTTTTAGTGGCCACCATCCGCCTGACGAGTCCCAGAAGGGTCCCCCCGCGTCATCCCTTACGTCCCTCCCTTCGTCTCGATTAGCCAAGTTGCATAAATATGAGACGTAAAGCAATATCCAATCAAACGAAACACGTCGTGAATTAAGGTAACAAACAACTTAAAATTAGCTGCAGTTGTTTTCAGCAGGTGAAATGTTTTGTATTTTTGTTTTGTATTTGTTTGTTGTATTTGTATTTTTTTTAACGATTTCCCTCCATGACCAGTTTTTTGTACAGTTCCATCAAAAGTCGGAATTGGGGTTCTACTGTACTTAAAATCCATAGGAAATTGCAATATGTGCATAAGTCAGCACAGTTTTTATCTCGCATATACCACCTAGTGATTGCCCCTGCAGCCGTTAAAAAAAATTGGAAACACAATTTAGCACTATTTAATCAGAAGATTTTTTTTTTAAATTGCAAGTATTGTTTTCGTTTTAGCTTGTTTTTATCGGGAAGTTTGTAGTGAAAAGTGACTAAGAAGTAAGAATAGAATTTAACTGTGTTATTTTTAAAGCAAATGGCAAAATATGGTTTTATTTAACAAATTAGAGTGAATTTGGTGTTATTAACATTTGGCGGTGTTATATGTTTTTTTTTATTACCATTTATTATTACCTAGCGGGGTTATTTAGTTTTTATTAAATAAAACCAAAAACACACACCTCTAGCGATAACCAACCAAAGATAGATATTTTTTATTTTTTATTTAACTCTTGCCATTCTTCTTCTTCTCCCACTTCATGTTTAGGTATTTGGTCACTAATTCTTGTCATAAACTCCTTTTGCATTGTTAGAGATTGAAGTTTCCACACTTTCAGTTGTTTGTGCCTGTTCTTTATTCTCTAGAGGTGTGCGAGTACTCGAAAATTCAAATTTGAATGAACAAATCAAGTGTTCAAACTCTATTTGAAACAAAACTACCTGTAGGCCTATTCAAATTCTGAACTATTCAAATCCTTATGAACAAATCGTTCAACCACTGCAGAACGAGCCTAAATTTAGAAATCATGTGCACTAGCAGGAAACTCTATTTCTCAACACTACTTGTAACGTGTTAAGGTGTTACGTCAATCAGAAAGTTCTAACACTTGCATCTCAAATTAGATTTGAAATCTCAATAAGTGGCAATTTATTAAATGAAGAAAGTCTTATTTATAAAAATTGTTCATTGTTGGGTCTCGAAATATTTGAATGTTTGAACACTTTTATCACTATTCGATTTGTATTCGATTCAAAGTAAAAATCTGTTGTTCCCACACCTCTATTATTCTCTTAAATGGTTATGTAGAAAGAATGCCGGTTCGATCGGTTAGAGTATATTGATGTGAGATAGGATCAAACAGCTTACATTTGATATTATTGGAAGGACTTCAATTTCATTGACCCCCCAAAAAATTTAGCTCAGGCGTTTTTTTATTTTTCCTGTCTGTTTGTTCACGCTCTACCGGGCAAACGGCATATGCGATCTTGATGAAAATTGGAGGGGACCTTCGAAATCTCTAAACTTAGACTTTCCACGTTTTTGGGTACAATCAAAGAAAACTTTCTTATGAATATCGTACTTTTACGATTTTTTTTTTTTTTTAGTGCGATATTTTCGTGACATTTGGTCTGATTCTGACCAAACGGGTGGGGCTACAACGTTCATATTTTACATGTACATTAAGGTACTGGTGATGTATTGCTTTTTGAAAGAAGAAGTTAAAAAAGTTAGCCAGAATCCTTATAAATAAAAGTTTTAATATAAGTTTTTTGAGGTATGTATATGGGTCATTCCCAAAAAAGTTGCCACTTTCATGATTTGACATTTTTATTAAAAAAATATTTTAAATTTTACTTTTGAGTGCAGGGATCACTTACCACATCCGTTGTGAATATAGCATTGTAAGGGTTTGCCTATTAATTAATAATCGTGGCGGGAATTTCACACTTTATTACAAATTGCGTCAAAAAAAGTCATGAGTGTTACTAGGAATAGGTATTTAATTTACAAGTCAAATTTATTTTTTAAATGGGAATTGGTTTTATTTATTTGACATTATCAATGTTCTTTACATATTAAAATACTAAAAAAGAGAAGTTCAAGATAATTTAATTGACTTTTGACTTACTTTTGTCATGAGTGTTACCCATTTTAACAGAAGTTGGAACAAACTAAGCTTATTCTGTAAAAATAAGATCTAATATTCATGTAAATGTTAATTAAACTAAAAAGAAATACCCATACCTACAAATGATAATGGTTAATTATTATATTGTCGAATGAATACATCCAAATTAGCAGAAAAAGTGCACGGTAACACTCGTGACATTTGAGCTAACACTGTAATATAAGATCTAATATTGATGTAAATGTTAATTAAACTAAAAAGAATAAACCATACATACAAATGATAATTGATAATAAATGCATTGTCGCATGTATACATCCAGGTTAGCGGGAAAAGTGTATGGTAACACTCGTGACATTTGAGTAACACTCGGGACACTTTAGAGTAACACTCATGACATTACTAATACTCGTGGCACATTTTACCAATTTTCAATACATGCCTACACTTGGAATGATTTCAGTATTATCAATTTTACTATTTCTTTTTCAAAAACATTAACTTTGACCGAAATGAAAAGAGTGTTACTATAATACAGTAACACTCATGACAAGTAACACTCGTGACATTTTAACAGTCAAAATTCAGTATGGAAGCATGGGTACAAATATTCAATGAGAGGTTAAGTAAAACAGAAAAAGGTCTCAAATTAAGTCATAATGCATAAGCTTTTGATAAAATATATTAAAATATTAATTAAATTTACTAGGTAACACTCATGACTTTGAATTAAAATACTCAGCACTTTATTTCTTCATTTGCAAATATTTCAACTGCAACCAGTTGAAAACAGGCCAGGATTGACTTGGAGGCAATGGCAACATCCAAATAACTCAGAAACATAATTCACTGCCTTCTTTAATCATTATATCAAAAAATTTTTGCAGGTAAAGTTTTTGAGTAACACTCTTGACCAAATGCCAGGGACTAAGTTTGACGGTATTAACAGTTGAAAAATGAAATTAATTACTTTATATTTTTCTTGTATTGTTTACTTTAAAGCATGTAGTTTCCATTACTGGAATATGTTAAGAAAATAAAAAATTATTTATGTCATAGTTTAATGTAAATGTAGTTCATTCTGTTAATAGGGACATGGTCTTTTAGCGCTTTCTATTACAAACTACTAAAATTCATCCAAATTTTAACATGACAGTATTACTTTTAGACCATAAAGTATTTCTTCATTAAATTTCTTATGTTATTTTATCATCAAATGTACATATTAGCCAGTCGTCACATGTTTAAAAAATTCATAAAGTCTAGGACGTGAAAGTGGCAACTTTTTTGGGAATGACCCATATAATAACAATTAACAAGTAATAATAGAAACTTGACAACAATCACCTACAATGCGTTCAAAAAGCACTTGCAAAAGTTTTTTTTGTTTATTTGGATTAAGGACGCGTCAACCGTTAGGTCATAATGCACCACTCTAGCCTAGGGGGGTGGGGGGAGGAGGAGCCTATGCTGGTCAGAACCAGCCACGGGAAAGGGGAGGAAGGGGGGTTTCTCACGTCGCGGTCGTCATTGCCGTTGTCATCGTCTGTTGTGCCATTGTCATCGTCATCGGGGAGGTCGTCAAGGGAAGGGAGAGGTGTCCCCGACGACGATTGCCAGAGCTCACCTCTAGTTTTGGGGAGTAATATACTCCCCTTATACCAGTGGCGGCTCTGGGGTAGTTTTAATGGTGAGGCAAAATTAATATCTCAGAGGTATTATATGGGGACCACACGGGGGGTTTGGGGGGCAAAGCCCCCCAATTATAGCGCCGCAGGCGAAAATGTTGAAAATCAGGTTTTTAGAGTGCGTTTGGTGCGTTTTAGAAAAAAGTTGTGGGCTGAATGCAATACCAAAATAATGTAGTTTTTGTGCAGTAGATACTAGAAACAAAAAAACATTGCGTCTCAACTTTTATACGTTTTTTTGATTATATGATTATCATGTGTAGGGCTATACATTGAATATACATTGAATTTCAATGTTGATATATATTTTTTTAATTTATTATTTATTTATTTACTGAGAAAGTTTCAAATACAGCAAACCATTTTAAATTGAAACATATAACAATAGAGAACTAATAACATACAATAAACATACATTGCACTTGCATCTTGCACTCTAACACGTTCGAGCGCTTTCGCTTAGCTCATCCATCACGGCAAAACGTGGCCTCAGTCCAGCTGTTTTAGCAGGTACATCTCCGCTACAAGACATAGGCCGAGATCTTCGCCTCAGTCCAGCTGGTCTAGCCATCGAGACAACATCGAGAACGCATGCGCGACTAGGGTGCATAGTGTATATACCCTCCGGCACTGTACCGACCAACGTGGTCGCCGTAGTTCGGGTCGGGCGGCATTTTACCACTCATGAAGTGGAGCTTTCACTGTTCATGGGGGTTTCGCAGCGCAGCGCTCACGCTCACTAATACTAAACCAAACCAAATTACAAAGTAAAAACATTTGCGCCCATTCTCACGCCCCCCCCCCGTTTGGGGGGCGCCCTAGCCTTTTCCCTAAATATTTTGTTGTAAACCCTTGATTGTATTTTGGCAGTTTTTTAAAAAGACATGGTCAACCAACACCCCAAATAACCCCAGCAGTTTGCCCAACCTTGCTAGGGCTATGAGCGCAGCCGTTGGCCATTATTGGCTCTTCTGCCTCCGCCCTTTATCCTCCTCCTGCTGTGAGGAAGACACTCTAAGTAGGCCATTCCTTTGTGTTGCCCTATCCTAGGGTAAACTTAATATACCTCATAGTCATATCAAATCCTAAAATCCAAGTTAAAAATATAAAAAAAGGCCCCAATACAAATTTTTTCCCTTTTAATCTCTGTGTTTCTCCCGCAAAAAAGGCCCCTTCAAAAACCCCTTATCGTAATTAGCCCCCTAACTTAAAGGTTTTCTTATGGAAAAAAACATGTTGTCATACCAAAACTTAGCCTTTAAATTTCACTTTTTTCAGCACAGAAAGTTTGCAAAACCCCAAACTTTAAAATTGGGAGCTAACTTGAAGATAAGATATCGATGGTATAGTGGAGTAGATGGGATAGTTGCGAAATTAAAACCACGCAAAATTACAGTTTTTCGTGATATCTCGAGAGCGAAGTAAAATATCAATATTTTTAAAAAACTGATTCTAGACCGAATTGTGTTTTTTTTAGAACAATATAATGCAAGAAAAAATATTCAAAATATAATTGGGTTTTTGTATTTAGATATGCATTAATTAATAAATTCTAATAATAAAAAACCCATCATAACTCAGTTCCAACATGGGTTGAGTGTGGTTTCCACCATTATCAAGGGCTGAAACTGTAGATACTAAGCTTGCAGTTTCCAGTGTTTCTTCCACATCATCCAACCCCTTTCTTCCCCCCTTTCCTCCACCTCTTCTGTCCTCCCACAGCTTTACTCTTGCCACATGCTCCACACTTCATTGTTTCCAAACGTCTTCTTGAATTAATCTTTCCCATTTTTCTTTTGGGCTTCTATCTTTTTGCCCAACCCTCTGCCGCTTCAAATTTCGTCTTGGAAATCTCTCCCTGCCCATCTTTCATATTCAAAAATTTTAAAGCTTTTTCTCTCCTAGCAAAACTTCAATCTCTCCAATCCCAGTTCTTTCCTTTTTTCATTATTTTTATCTTGTCCATCTTTGTAAAACTCCCTTGATACTTCTTAAAAATTTCATTTCTGCTCTTCCAGCTGACTCTTTCTTTTGTTCCCACTGCCCAATTTTACTGCCCATAGTTTAAAAAGGGTACAAAATATGCTTTTTACAGCAAAATTTACATTTTTGTGGGAACAAACTCATTCCATAGTAACTTTCTCCCCAAATGAAAAAAACCCCTTTCTGCTTTTGCACTCTAGATGACATTCCTACACACTTTTGCATCTTTGTCAATATACTTCCCAATATTTAAATTTTTCTTTTTTCTAAGACTTCCCACGTAGTACAATTTTTCCCTATGTCTCAGGCCTGCCCTTTTTTCTTTTGCATACCAAACATTCCTCTTTTTCTGATTGATTTTAGACCAAACCTTGTAGTAACTTGTTCCAAACTGTCCACCTTCTCCTGCCTTCTCTGCACTTCACCCCCAATCAACACACGTCCGCAAACACTAATGTTCTTGTGTCCCTTCAATCTGTATTGGTTCCACTCTTCTTATAATTCACCCATTACAACAGAAGAGTGTTGGAGATAACACATACCTTGTCGAAAAGCCCTTTTCACTGAAAACCATTCTGAACCTACCCAATCTTTTCTGTACACAACTTCATCCTTGATATGTACTTGTACCCTTTGTCTAAAAACCCTCTTCCCATTTCCTTTTATCCTAGACACTCCCATACTTTCTCTCTAGGGGGCGATCGTATGCCTTTCTCCAGATCCAAAACACAATGTGCATTTCTTTCCCTTTTGCCATCTCCCCCCATTGTCTGTCTTATAGCAAATTGGGATAAATAGTAGACCGTCCCATTCTGAACCCAATGTTCTCTCTAGATCTTGTCATATCCTCCTTCATCTTAGTCTATAACTTCCCCATAAATTTTGCAAAACTGACACATTAATGTCACCCTTTTAAAATTTCACATTTTACGTAAACCTTTTTCTTAACAGCGTACAATTATACCTCTTTCCAATCTCCGGTACCTTCTTTGTTCCAAGCACACTATTACTCGAAATAACCATCTCTCCTTCCGCACCTGATGCTTTGATCATTCCACAGAATGTCACCCACTCCGGAGTTTTTCTACCATTTTCTTCATGGTCCTAACGCCCACCCAAACCTCTTGTTCTGTTACCTCGTCTTTTTTAACTTCTCCACTTGCCTCTTTCTCTTTCTCTGCATTTAAATTTTCACTAACCTGTACAAAAGCAGATCTTTGAAAATTTCCTCCACATTTCTTGTATTTCCTGTGGGTTGTTTGAAATTTCCCCATTTTCATTACCATGACTTTGTTCTTCCCTTTCTTGTCTTTTTGTTTTTACTAGCCCGTACAATAATTTCTTATTTCCCTGGAATCATCTTCAAATTTTACCAGAAAATTCTTCCATTGCTTTTGTCTTTCCCCCTTTTTTCCCCTTTTCCAAATTTTTCACATCGTTTTTCGTCCTTTACGGAAACTCGTACTCTTTTTCTGTAGATTTGCACTTTTCTTTTCTTTTCCAAGCTGTTTCTTTCTCCGAACTGCATCTCGTACACTCTCGTTCACCATCGCGTTTCTTTCTTTTTCCCCTCCTTCCACTGACTCTTCCACACAGCTCTTCTGCCACTTGACACAAAACCTTCTTAAGTTTTGCATTCTTTTCTATTTCTCCCACTTCATTTGTAGGTTTTGGTCACTAATTCTTGTCAAAACTCTTCTTGCATATCGGAATTGCAGTTTCCACACTTTAGTTTTTTGTGCGGTTTTTTATTCTTTTTTGGGTCTGTACCATCATTCCTAAACTTCCCCAACACCACCCTTTGTGGTCTCCATCCAATGAATTGAGGCATTACCCTCACATCCTCAAGATTTCTCATATTTTCTTTTCCTATACATAGATGTCAATTATGTCTCTGACGTCTTCACCATAGCCTTTTCTCGTTTTTTGTTGGGTTCTAGTTTCTGAACGCCCCCCCACTATTTCCTAAATTAAGATTTTTTTTCGGGCCCCACTTTTCCCTAACAATTTCTCTCCATCTTGTTTCTTGCATTTTATCCCATGTCTGCCCATAACCTCTTCAATCCTTTTCTATCTTTTCCTATTCTTGCTTTAAAATCCCCCATTACACAATAGTATTCAATGTCATAATTGCTTCTAATTTTGCCACAAACTCATCCTTCTCAACCACTGGTCTTCCTGTTTGAGGCGCATACACCTGAATGAATTCGATTGTCCCTGCTGTCATCGCACAAGATGTACATCTGTATCATTCTATCACTATGGCTTTTCACATTTACGATACTGTCTTTTCCCTTCAGGGCTTACCACAAATGCTAACCCCCTTTCTTCCCTCCACTCCTCCAGACCACCACAGTTTGTATCCTTCTCTGAGATTCTTGTTTCCACACCCTTCCACTTTGTCTCACTGAGGTCCCATTACACACAGTTTCTGTTCTTTCATGACATCAATGATCTCTTCGATTTTACCATTAAGTGACACTATATTTATTGTGCCCACATTTATAACTTTTCCTTCTTTCCTGTGTGATGATGTTCTCCCTATTTTGTTTAGTTTTCTCCTTTGTCCACGGTCTATGCCTAACTTCTTTTTCTCCACACCACACCTTGTGTGAAAATCCTGCCACATTGTTTCAGATTCTTTTCCTTTTTTCTTACATTCACATCTAGGCCCAGCCATTTTCCCTCGTTGTCATTACGAAGCGTTTTGCTCTTATTCCCACTTCTCTTTCTCTGTTCCATTTCTCTTCTATTCCTTTCCACCCCATTCATGTCTATATATTCTACTTCAATCCTCTTGATATTTCTTTTATATTTATTATTGACACCTAAGCTTAAACCTCTCCAGGTGCTTAGCCCACACATGCCTATCTTGGCATTTTAAAACTTTCTCTTCACCAATACAAGTAAGCCTTGTAGATTCCCTAGCATGAATGCCTTTTCCTCTCCAGCCACTTCTCTCTGTTCCCTGCCCCATATAACCGCCACTTCTATATTTCCATCTGATTTGTACTCTTTACCTTCTTTTTAAGTTTATTTATCCTGATACCTGGGTAAACCCTAGCCCTGTACTCCACTCCAAAAACAAAAATTATTTGCTGTTGTACCCGACAATCTCCAATTAGTATAAACCCAATGCTTTTTTGTCCTGGTTGAGCTTTCTTGTATCATAGTTGCATACCACTTCAATGTCTGGGAATGATTCACCCACCTGCTGTTTTTGATAAGTTGACTTACTTCTGTCTTTGTTATGTTCTACACCCAACTTTTGACCAACTTCATTGTGTGGTATTGATTTGCCCACCTGCTGTTTGTGACATGGGAATTACTTCTGTCTTGTTTATGTTCTACACCCGACTTGTGCCCAACTTTAATGTCTTGCATTGCATCTTCTAGGTTTTGTTGTTACTGTGTGCTGTTGGGCCCAGAAACCCCCCTTGAGCTCTATTACTCGGTTGTTGTTTCGTCCTCTTTTTGGTCTTGCTTCACCCACCTGATGTTTGTGGCAAGGTGACTTGCTTCTATGGATGTTCTTTTGTACCGCCAATTTGTGACCAACTTTGTTGTCGGCGTTGCGATACCTAAACCCTTTCTTTTGGTCAAACCCTATCATGTGCTTACGAGCTCTTTTGCTGCCTAGTCCCAGGTCTCAGCATGTGTATACCAATGTCTAATATTCTTTGTTGTATCTCTTCCCACATGTTATTAATCTATATCCAAATTTTTTTTCCCTCCTGTTCCTCCCCCAAGTCTTCCAACATCACCAATTTTCATTTGTGTTCTTCCCATTTCTGTTCCAGCCTGAAATATTTTTTCCCGATCCAGCTGGATGTTTACCCCCCTCTGTAGTGCATTCTTCCACCACCCCTTTCATACTGGTGTACACTTGTTCTAACACTCCTGCCTTTCCTTCTTCTTTATCTCTCTTCTTTTCCAACATTTCTACCTTTTCACTCAATTGTTCAATAGTTTGCTCATTTTACCTAATGCCTGTACCATCAACTTCCACTTCTCATACTAGGCCTACCCCAAGCTCTAACCATTCCCAAAGTGGTTCCTCCTTTTCCATTTAGCCACCCTTCCACCCATTATATCATTCCTCCTTGTGTTTATCCTAATCTTGTTACTTATGGTGCATCTCCCACCCGGTTTTTATGCCTAACCCCCAAATTTTTAATCCGAGATGTCTGCTTGCCCTTTTTATACAGTTATACTTTCTGGGCTCAATTCCTTGGCTGTTGTTTGTATGCATATTCCTACCTTTTCTTCTTTCAATGCCAATCTCTCATTGCTGCACCCCACCACCATTCACTTTTCTTTTTTCTTTATACTCCTTTCCATTGACTCCTGCCCCATTTAAAATGGGACCAAAAGGGCACCCTGAAATACACGGACTCCCCCTAACTCTTTTCTCACATCCCCAACATTGTGATTTTCTTTTGACTATTGACATTTAAACCACTGTTTACACCTTCTTCCACTGTCTTACTGTCGACCATCTTGTTTTAAACAAATTTAAAACATTGTTACAAAAAATAACTCCAAAAACAAAAACACTCTTCAATGTCAAAAAAAATTAAATTTAAATCAACTTAAATTAGCACAATATGCATTAAAACTAGCATCTATCAAAAAACTGTTTTCCAAATCTCACATACTATCCATTTAAAGACCAATTGGATATTTCAAGTCACATGTAGCAATAGCTTTTCAAACCATTATTTGAAATATCCAGCAACCATCCTGTGCCCTTTTTAATGGAGAACTTGAAAGGGGACCATACAAATCCACCTCATGTCTTCAAGTAAAAAAAAAAAAAACTTAATTACCATCACATTACAATATTTTTTCTTGCATTATATTGTTCTAACAAAACCACAATTCGGTCTAGAATCAGTTTTTACTTTTTAGATATTTTTCATCTTTCTCGAGATATCATGAAAAAAACTGTAATTTTGCGGGGTTTTAATTTTGCGACTATCCCATCCTCTTAAGAATAGGGTACTAATCAGAGAGTGACTCGACCCGACAATTTGGCATTGGCAACAACCATTGGCGTGATAAGAGTAAACACTGCAAATCTGTATTGTTGTGATTGGTTTTAAAACATCTATCATGAACAGCCACCTAAAGTTAGAGGATAAGTTAGCTGTTAAGTTAGAGGCCTAAGTTGGTTGTGAATGAGCCTTTATTCCCCTCTTGATCCTTCATTAATCATGTCCTTACTTTCCTTTCTTTCATCATAAACCAATCATATCATATACTAATTCTATTTTTCACGTTCAAGATCACATAATCCAAACTTTATAAACAAAACCAAAAGAAAACAATTTTGCAGGCTCCACTCTCCATTGTTTGTTCTTAGCTGTTCAATTTAATTTGCATCCTCCCAAAAAGCAACTGTTCTTGGTTGTTCCTCCACAGAAGCAGTTCCTACTATGTCTGGGACACGGCTCCGCCCCCTATCGAAAGTCGAATCGATTATTAAAGGGCGCCCCGCCTTTAATGTTTTCAATCAAAATTAGCCCGCGCAGATTCAAATATAGGAAAATAAGCATAGAAAACGTAATTAACAAAATAGGTACCGGTATCCGTAGAAATACTAAAAATCCATTGATCCGTTTTGCACCCTATATACTAAATAGGGATGTGCGGGTAGTGGTTTTTGAACTCGGGTCGGGCTCGGGTCGGGTAATTGAAGTACCCTCGGGCTCGGGTCGGGCTCGGGTAGTGAATTTTTTTTTAATTTGTGAATTCATTTAAAAAAAAAAAATCCTACAAAACAGTTTTGCATTGGTTGCAGGTAGCCACTCTGGGCTGTGTTGACACGAAGTACATCCAAATCGGCGTCTTATGAACTTTTGCTTGAGTATGCCTAGGCCTAGGCCTAATACAGTGAAACTCCGCTATTATCGTTTCCCTGCATCAATCGTTCCTTATTCTTGAAAATAATATCGTAACGTAATTTTCTCTTCCGGCCGACGAAATCATGCGTTTGTACCAGCCATGCATCTGACGAAATCGCGCGTTTGCACCAGCCTTTCGGTCTGACTCCGCCCAACGCTCTGCTGTGCGCAACGATGCGCACTAGATCGGACTTCTAGATGAATTGCAACTTTGTTCTAGGCCTGCCGCCTAGGCATTAGACGATGTTTATAGGGTTGTTTCTTTTCACCATCGCCTACGTACGTAATATTCAACTGCTTTATGCCGCGAATAACAGAAGATGAGTTAATGACGGTCAGTAGGGCTATTACTTTAGCGGGGAAGCGCCGGAAGAGCAAGGACACAGCATCATAGCATAGCCAATCGCGATTGGTACGCTCCGACGTCAGCTGTTCGTTTGCGTCTGAGCGGGAGGTTTAAAGGAGCAGATTGCGGTTTATTTTTTTTTTACCCGACCCGACTTTTTCGGGTAAGAATTGACGGCCCGACCCGAGGTCGGGTAATTTTACCTACCCGAAAATTACCCGTTTTTCGGGTACCCGCACATCCCTACTAAATACCCATAAAATCCGTTAAAACGGCAGCCCTGACTAGCCCATGTCTGCCTATAACCTCTTCAAATTCTTTTTCTATCTTTTCCTAATCTGGCATTAAAATCTTCTTTTAAGGTTCGATTATCGAAAGGGAATTTCATTTCGTTTGACATACGAACTCACCAGTGACGCAGACAGTGACGAACTTTGAGCCGAAGTAGCCGACGGGAGAGAAGCGGCACGGGTTGGGGTGTTGACTCTGGAAGTGGCCGGCCATGAGGCACTCCTCGGCAGACAGGAAGTGCGTGTCGATTCCCCGGTTGTGTTTCACCGTACCCTGTCGACACACAAGACAATAAACTTCAGGGCAGAGACACCAGAGACGTTTCCGCTTGGGAATGCCGAGTTTTACTTTATTCATTGGGCTGAAAGAGCACAACTAAGGAAGGTGGCCTAAGGCCCTAAGGTGTTCTCTAGGGCTGCCCAACGATATTGATAATTTTATAATTGGTATGAAGAAAAAAATTAAAAAATGTAGGGCCTCTATTTTATCAAGAAATGCTTGGTGTGGCAGCGCTGTTCCCCTCCCCCCCCCCCACCCAAGCCACCAACTACATATAGCTAGTCAGTTTGGCTTCAAGCCAAGACTCTTGCTGCTTTGCTTTGTTTAGGCCTATGTTATGAGATAAGATAACAAGACCACATGTGCAATCTCATTCATATCAGCAAAGCATGCAAGAGAGAGAGAGAGAGAGAGAGAGAGAGAGAGAAATCAGGTCTCTTCTATCTCTTCGAGGGGCCGCCGCAATTAGGCCTATTGTTGCGATTGTTCTTCATATCCATTACCCTCACCCGTCAATCATCTGTCTCTTTAACAATAACATGTCTGTTGTCATGTCTGCATTGCCGGCGGGTGGCCTTGGCCACGCCCAAAGAACGTAAAAAAAAAAAAAATTTACTTGAAAAGTTTGATATCGAATCACGATATCGATATATCCTCTTTCGATATCGATATGATTTTTTTTATCGCTGGGCAGCCCTGGTGTTCTCATCTGTTGTTGGTTGACAACTTGATACCAGGATTTAGAATGGTTTCAAACTTTGTAATTTAATACATGGCCTACAAAATATGATATATCATAGCCTGCATTTAAAATGCCAATCAATGAAATCAATATAATAGAACATGAAATGGGAGAAAATGATAAATTGTAAGATTCTTCACAAGTAAAATTCATTAGATACCTATCCATAATGTGAATCATTCTATAACGGCTATTTTCCCCGACCCGACGAGAAAACCTGACCCGACTGTACTGACGACATTCCTTGCCGCAACCCACCTTCTTGACATCGTCTGCCAACAGGTCGGTGAAGATCCAGCCGACTTTGCTGAGGCCGAGTTGTCGAGCCAGTTCGTCCACCAGTGAAGCCTTATCATCTCCAGTCAGCGTAACAGAGTCTCGCGTGCTCTCCTGAAATAAAAAAATAACCGTTTGCAAATAATTCTCATTCCTGTTAACCTGGCAGCCTATTCTGCTGTTGGTTGTTTGGAGAATGCTGCAATGAATCTCAATATATTGACAATGAACGATGACACTTTGCTATAAGAAAACTAGGCCACCTACGTCTCCAGCACAGTGGGCAAGACGAGAAGGGACGGAATAAGAAACATGGTCATTAGAGAAATGCTGGGTGTAGAGAAGTTAAGTGACAGGATAGAAAGGACATGGTTGAGATGGTATGGACATATGAAACAAATGGGGGAAAATAGGATGCCCAAGAAAATGTATGACAGAAGGATTGAAGAAGGAAGAAGAAGACAGGGTAGGCCAAGGAAGAGATGGAAGGAGAGCAGGAGACTTGGAGGCAAGTGGAGAGAGCTGGGAAGACTAGCCAATGTTGGAACGGGCTTGAATTTTTTATTGGTAGGCTTAATATTGATACTAGGCCGCTTCGCGAACGCTTTTTTTAGTCGCGTTGATGGATGAGCTTTTTTGTAAGTTTTTAGTTCGCGTGGTACATCTCTTTACTTTTTAAGTGCTTTTTGAACGCATTGTAGGTGATTGTAGTCAAGTTTCTATTGTTTAGTTAATTACCTCAAAAAAACTTATATTAAAACCTTTATTTCTATGGATTCTGGCTAACTTTTCCAACTTTTTCTTTCAAAAGGTATCACCATAACCTTAATGTCCATGTAAAATATAAACGTTGTAGCTCCACCCGTTTAGTCAGAATCGGCCCAAATGTCACGAAAATATCGCACTAAAAATAAAAAATCGGAGAAGTACGATATATTCATGAGAAATATTTCTTTCATTGTAGGTACCGGTACCCAAAAGCGTGGCACGACTAAGTTCAGAGATTTCGAAGGTCCTCTCCAATTTTCATCAAGATCGCATATGCCGTTTGCCCGGTAATAATGACATTTTCGATAATCGATAATGAAAATTAGTATCGATGTGCACCCCTACTTATTTCTAATGTAGAAATAAATTAAGGCCAGTTTTTCTAGTGACATAAATAGGGCAAGCCGTCCACTCCTTGCCCATCCCCTGGATGCTAGCTTAGTGTGACTTTAAAGGTGCCTTTTAGAACAAATCCGAGATTTGCCAAGTGAGTGTTGGTGGTGTTGGTAAAAGATTAACTTCTGACTTCTGGTGTACAACGTTACCTGAGGTGGCTCGTAGATGGCGACGACGGTGGCGCGGATACCGAGGGGCACGTCCGAGTGCACCTCGTACTTCCCGTACAAGAAGCCTACGCGTTGGTGACCGGTCGCGCGCCAGTAGTTGAGGAATCTCTCCACCAGGTGGGCGTTCTCAAACGCAACGTTGTCGACGTGGCGGTACACCTGCCGGTTCAACGTGATGGCGTTCGGTTGGCACTTGGAGCAGAAGCCCTTGGGCCAGGGGGGGTGGTCCTTGCAGCCGGTCTTGATGCGGCAGCTGATGTCCTCCAGCGCCACGAACTTGCCTCTGCGACCAAGACACATTTTATTATTAGGGTAGGGCCTATGTCTTTTTAAAAATACAAACATGTGCTTGATAAACTAGAAGTCTAATAGGTATCGGACTTGGGTCTATCCATCGTTTCTTCTATAGGTGTGTCTTCTGAGATACTCCACCGCATATTTGAGTTGACTACAGACCTCGGTCTGTAACTTGGCCCTCGACGTCTGGGACGATCGCGATTCACTAGTCATGTCCTTCTTATTCAAGAGCACGCACTCGGCAGGCTGTATTGCTCGAGGGGGGCGTTCATTGTTTGCTGCCTCGCACAATAGCTCAGGGCGCGTGCAACTGCCAACTGGCAGTCGAGTGCATGCTCTGGACGTCACTAGTGAGCATACCATGTGCGATTCTGGTAAAACGTCGAGTGCCAGGAACCTTACACACAGAGGTCTGTACCATTGTAGGCCTACTCAAACAAGCGGCGGAATTTTCTAGAAGACAACAATAACATACAAAAAGAGGCAGCAGAATAGTTGCAGTAGCCTACTGTTCCAATCTATTCAGATATAATGCACCTACAGTCCAGAAGTTATTAAGTTTCCATCTCGGTGGCTTGGGGGTAAAGTGTCCGCATACATGGGGAAGGAACTTTTTAAGGAACTTAATCCCTTTAATTTTGAGGAACTATACATGTGATCAAGCTCATATTTTCAAGGAATTTTTTAAGCAAAGTTCCTTAAAACGTTCCAGCTTACAATTAAGTAGTCAATTTTGTACTTAGCACCACTTTTAAGTAGCCTATTCGTTAGCAAACAACCTTGCCGTTATGTATCATTTATAATTTTCATATCAGGGAAGAGTTAACTTGACTGCTAATGCTTCCAATAATAGGCCTACACAGGGGAAGCTTGCAATGACTAGTGCAGAGTCAATTCAACATGACGATCCTGTGTATTCTTACGGGCAGGATGATAATATAATGATTCATGACCCTAGGGTATCGCTCACTGTGCTCTTTGACAGCCGTAGGCCTACGCATGCTTGCAAGTTGCACGTTAGTCACTCTGCAGTCGCATTAAACAAACTTATAAATAAAAGAGAACTTTTTAGAGGTAAGGGTGTAAAAAGGAACTTAAACTTTAGGCTTATAAAAGTTATTTTTTTAAATTGATGAACTGAATCTTTTAAAAGTTCCTTATCAAAAAGAACTCCCCAAGTATCAATGTCCGACCGGCAATCGGGAGACCCGGGCTCGATACCCAGCCGAGATGTATTTGGCAATATTTTAGGATTGCGACTCAGCTAAAAAATACTTTTAATCACATACCTAATAGTCCTAATAGCCTACCGTACTACATTATTTTAATTTCAGCCAAAAAATCGATTGATGCTTGACAGTGAAAAAAAAAACACCAGTGGTAAGCCTACCAGGGAGGGCCTACCTAGTAATAATATACTAGGTTCAGTATCAGTGAATGTCTGCACATTTACTGCAATTTGTCAAGTTTACAAACAGTCCTAATCTATAGGCCTACCTAGGCCTACAGCTAATTTTGTTACTGGTAGCTCATGTTTATTGTTATGTGCCCTGATTTGCTTTTTGGCCTAATAAGAAATGCCACTCTTGGTCATAGCCCCCTAGTCATTTTATGTGCAGTCGACATTGAATGTTTATTTGAAGTACCCTAGCCTACTGGTAGGGCCTACTTGATTGATTCAGGAAAATTTATGCCCGAAGGTTTTAAAATGTTATTTTAAAGCCTAAGGCTCCACAAAAAACTTTTCTCGTGATCCTAACCTACTAGGCCTACGTCTACTACACATTACTATCTAAGTAGCCTCTCAAACGCAATCGTGCCTAGTTACGCTACCTACCTACTTAAAATTATTGTTGGAACTCAAAGTTAAATAGTTGGCCCTAGTCCCTAACCATTCCAAAATTGATATAGGCCCTACACTTAATGGAAACAGGTTAGGTATGCTGATGCCTAAGTCTAGGCCTACAACTTAACCTAGACCTAAGAGAAAGGTTTCAATTCACCTGTCTACACCAGCAGTAAGTTTCCTAAGGTAAGCATGAAAAGACATGTGCTTCACATTTTGCTCCTTAAGATAAGACTCGTCAAAAGGCTCCAGTGGTGAACAATGAACGCAGCATGCATTTGCTCCATGGCGACACAACTTCTCATCCTTGTTCCTCTGAATCTTCCCATCCAACTTCCAAAGCTGCAAATCTACATCATCTTCTTGGAGATTTAATGAAGGTCGCATGGCTGTTTTAGTCGGAACAGTCTGACTTCCACTTGCGACAGGTTCTGGTTCGGATATTATCGCAGGCGATTCTACGGGCTCGCCAGATGGGGTATTATTCGTGGTGCTTGTACTAGCCCGCAGGGCTGAGTCCTGAGGCCATAATGCTCCATTTATAGGATTCATATAGATTAAATCACCATGGGCAAGACCACACTTTATGACAGTTCTGCTACGTGACGAGATCAATTCATCTTTGCGGTTGCGTTCTCGATATAAAGCAAACGTGTAGCCACTGAGACCAAAAGTGTCATGAACCTAAAAAAGATATTTGGTGAATATTAATACAAAGTTGGCTTATACAATATGCCATGCAAGACTTATGTGGCCCAGGCCGGGCTAAAGGCTAGGCCTAGCCTAGGCTAGCCTAGACCTGGGGTCCAGTTTCCTAACCTTTTCAAAAAGTTGCACTAGTGTGGATGAAGGGTCCACCTCGATCCTTTTTGTTCCTTCAGGTGACTGAACTCGCAAAGTCTGTTGAAAAATATATTATCAATTATAATAGGCATGCAAAACAAGGGAGCTTAATTATTATACCTAGGACTGAGGCTTATCATAATAATTTTAATTTGGCAACATTTGAGCGTATAAAATGGAGAGTGACAATGCAACAATGAACGACACGCAATATTATTACAATTTATAGATTCTTTATTAATTAAACCGTTAATAATAACCTGGCTCAGTATAAAATTACAAAACGTTCGTTTGAATTACAAGCTATTAAATCTATAATTTAATGTGCTTACTATGCTTTTCGATTTTGACATTTCGAAGGTATTTTCTTCTTGCAGCTCCGTGTTTTATCGAGTCAGCTGTTGCCACCGCACGCACGACAGAACAACGGAAACAAGGAAACACAGATGTCAGGTCGGTCAGATCGAGATTCAACTTCCGATTTTGTACAAAGAACGTTATGGTAAGTTGAAATGGAACTAATATAATCAATGGTGTTAAACCAACATGCATAAAAAAACTTTAAACTAATATGTTACAATATAATTAACGTTGAAAGTAGTAAATTCATTTTGCTCGAATACACAATTTTGCTTGTTCATTGCATAGGCCTGTCAGTGCAAAGAGCAGTGTGAGGTTAGGAATGCGCATCTGTCAACTCGTAATGCCAACATCGTAATTCCAAAAAACGTAATTGATTTCTTGTGAATGTAAACGGCATTTATTTGATAAATTTTAATACTGAGTGTTTTTGCAATTGTTACCTTCATAAATAGTTGATACAAATTTTTGAAGACGTCTTTTTTAAATGTGTTTGAAAAAAGTTCGATTATACCGTTTTGTACGTTTGGCGGTATATTCAAACATTCTAGAGGTCGTCACCCCATTAATGGCTTGACTTGAATGATGTAGGGATAATATGGCAAACGTTTCGAAGTTAGTTACCATAATAAATATCTTTAAAATGTAGACCTTATTTACTAGGGCTCCCATAATACAAAAGCTAAAAAACGGGACAACTATTTTAGGGTACCAGGACGGGGTTGTTGGGGGGCTTGCCCCCCAACTACAGCGCCGCAGGCGAAAATTTTGAAAATAAGGTTTTTAGAGTGTGTTTGGTGCGTTCTAGAAAAAATAAGTGGTCTGAATGCGATACCAAATTAATGCATTTTTTAGGAGTAAAAACTATTAAAAAAAAAGGGGGGTATAGTGACGATAGATCATGTTACAACCATTGAAATGCATCATTACGTTCGCGATCACGTCCAACAAGAATGGGAAATTGTCGAAATTGTTCTTCTGAAGTGGGGGGGGGGGGGGCACCGCAAAAAGTGGGGATAATTCCCCCCATCCCCCACCCCTTCCTACGCGCCTATTCCCGAAAATGTTAACGTTGAAACGAAAATTAGGATATATATTAAAGTCACAACACATTGTACACTCGACAATCCCTTCAATATTCTTGTTACTTTTTCGCAAAAACGGAAAATCTGTCTATAGTTTATCGGTAAAATGACAGTTTCTTCTGACTGTTGGCAGCCTGGATCTTGACCTTGACTTCTTGAATCTTTATACTAGTTCGTTTTTGGCTACAATAGGTGTTTAATATCAATGGTTTTTGGTGAGTGGTTGGCAACTGGCCATGGTCGGGGTGAAGAGTTGCATTTCAGGCGCGGCGATTCAAATGCTAGACCGTAAAAATAGCGCGGTCGTTCGCCATTCTAAAAAACGGGACAATTCCCGTCCCGGCTACAAGTAGCCGGGACACCACATCAAAAAAGGGACTGTCCCGGCTAAAACGGTACGAATGGGAGCCCTATTATTTACTCATAATAATCAACCGATTTGTATTAGGCCTATGCCAGTTAAAAGGAGTGATACCAGTACCACTTTACTGTGTAGTAATGAAACAAATGAATTGAAGTAGTGAACAAGCCACAAGTTATTATTTACTACAATTCAGAAATTAAAAAAGTACGCCCCCACCGGGAATCGAACCACGGATCTCCCGCATTCCAGACAGGCGTCTTAACCACGGGAGATCTGTGGTTCAATTCCCGGTTGGGGCGTACTTTTTTAATTTCTGAATTGTAGTAAATAATGGCAATTACATCTACGGGAGTGTTTCCCGATTAACTAAATCGAGAAGTTAGCCACA
This sequence comes from Sweltsa coloradensis, assembly GCA_024449915.1. Classification (NCBI taxonomy): domain Eukaryota; kingdom Metazoa; phylum Arthropoda; class Insecta; order Plecoptera; family Chloroperlidae; genus Sweltsa; species Sweltsa coloradensis. Next base: position 266,047 of record JAMZAV010000655.1, read on the forward strand.
AGTTGTCTAGAAATTGATCAATAAACAGCAAACTAAAACATTACAAATTAATTAGACGAGTGAGCACAGCGAACTAAGTCTTACAACTCAACTCGAACAGCTCCCAACACAAAAAAGGTTACCGACCCCTGTGGCATTTTCATTTACAACCAACCAAAAAACTACTGTGAAGACAGTTTTATATTGATCATATTGTAGAGAGTAGCTACATGTTTCATGTTTACATGGATGATTCAATACAGTATTGAATACGATCCTATCTCTCAAACATCCATGTAGGGTAACCACTTGGAACTAGGATCGGATCGGTTGGATCCAATCCCCCAAAAGTTGGCATCGGATTGAAATATCGGATCGAAAACAAGCATGTAAACAGTTTTGAGTTTTGGATCGAATGCATAGCACACACACAGCACAGCAGTTTTCAAAGCTACCGCTAGATCGCATTAGTTTGGTATTGAAACCTGATAGAATCCCTTGTTCAATTCATGACACGCTCACCTCAGAATCCAATCCTATCCCAATACAGAATTGAATCCTTCATGTAAACATAGCTATTGTTTATGAACATCTTTTAACCCGAGAGTAGTCACGCACGGCAGTGGTGGCTCTGGTTCAATTTTACTTACGAGGTGAAATTCTGATTCTTGTGAACGAAGATCAACGTGTCACACAGAAACAATTGAAAGAGTGTGGGATGGGTCCGTGTCCGATGCACTGGTCGACCCCTACTTCTAAATCTTCCATCGCTAGGTTAGTAGGCCGAACCGCACAGGCTGCCGAATGAAGCTTTCAGCGCTACGCCTCGCAGAACAATTTTTTTCTCGATACTGGCGACCTTGTAGCGACTAACGTGTGTTAACCGAGCAGTCGAGTGACACGCTAGGCGTCCGGGCAGTAGAGGCAGGGTGAGATAGGCCTCGAGTAGCGATGCCTGGATTGGGTGGGGAAGTTGCTCACAGGGCTTTTCTTTTTCGACACTATGCTCGCATTACCCAGGCAATAAGCCATACTCAACCACAGAAAACCTATCCAAGTCTACAAATTGAAATTTATTTGCTATAGGCCTACATATTAATGTGCAAATGGAAATAAATGGATTTTGTAGTACTATTAGGCCTACTACTAGACTCTGACTAGGCCAAAATAAATAAAAAAATATTATACCATGCTTGGTTGTTGGTTCTTTGGCGAGGCTCAGCCTCACTTGTTTCATACGGCCACTGACGCGCCGTCTTTTTGACCGCATAAACCTTTATTTGCAAAACTATACCTACTACGTTGGCTTTGTAGTATTGTAGGCCTGACATAATTGGATGAGCGAAGCAAAGATTCCATTTCACTACACTGGAGAAAAAAATCCGGAATGTTTTTTTTTTCTTTCTTTTTTTGTATTTTTGTGTGTCTGTTAACACGATTCCGGCTAGACCGTTACTCCAATTGCAATGAAAATTTATGGATGCCTTAAAAATCTCTAAACTTAGAACTGCCACCTTTTTGAGCGCAATCGAAAAATTATTTCTCATAAAAATCGCAATTTAAAGATTTTTTTCCGATTTTTAAAATTTTCTTTGACTTATAACACCGACATGCTTTATACGATAGTAATGATTTTTTTCACAGAACCTTAATTTTATAAATAATATATTCCAGTGAAATTTGAGCGTAGGGCCTACCCTAATCGAAAAATTATTTCTCATGGAAATCGCAATTTTACGCTTTTTTTCGTTTTAAAAAATTACGCTCATCCAACAACGCGCCTGAAAAAGCATTTGCGAAGCTTCCTAGTGAAGGCCTACAATGTTAATAAAGCTTATTAGGTAGGTCTACAAGGAAATAATGAATCGGATAATGATAACTCGCAAAAAACACAATCCGGTAAAAGACTTCCTACCTGATATGATACCACTGCCTCCTAGATGTCGCTTGTGGCTCCTCGTTTTTTCTGCTATAGGCTAACGTTATTACCAGGTAGGCTTAGGCCTATGCCCACATAAGACAGTTGGAAGATTACAAGCTGAAATATTTAGAAAAACTTGCAAGCAGACCGCATATTGCGGAAGTAAATATATTTTAAATTTTTGAATATATTCGAGAAGCCAGGAGAACGTTAGTAGTCGCAACGCACTATATTACCGGGCATTTGAATAGGTCAATGTTTTTTGGTGAAATTTGAGAAGAGGCCTATTTTGAATTGTGTACGTACCACAAGTTCACTTCAAAAATATATTTTAGGAAGGTAGATAAAGATTAAAGCTATAGCACCCTCGCATGAGTAATGTAAAGATGTCTGCTGTTGAAAAAAAAGGCAGTCAAAATGACCGCGTAGGGCCTACAACCAGGTTTAGGATGGTAAATTTGAAGGTCCCATAGCAAGTAATGAATATAGGCTAATAGATGACGTATGTCCGATCAAGAGCAAGGAAACACACTACACAGCACAATAAAAAAATCATAATTGTGTTTCTATTAAAATATTTTTTATCGGTCTACTTTACCGTAAAACGTGACTCAAAATATCAAATTGTACAAATACGCGCCTACATCAATTAAAATAAAATCTTAAACAACTTTTTGTCTAAAAATCATTGGTTGGTTATTTGGAAATCAATCCAGAAATGTAAAAAAAATCCATCTCAGCCGGGTATTGAACCTGTTTCTCCCGACTGCTGGTCGGATACTTTACTCCTTAGCCAGCGATCGGCAACATGCTGACAGAATATCTTGCTTTAACTCTATCTAGGCCTAGGTACTGGTAGTATAATGTTCGGTGTTTTCTTCCGCAAAAATCCTCCAAGGTCACGTGCTCCGTGTTACATCGTCCCCATGTTGTTTCTTATGGGAGATGTTTGCCGATGGGACCTAGCTCGAAAAAATACCAAGTTTGACAATTTTTTTTCGGGTCATGGTGGACCGAACAATTTTTCTGTTCATTTCTAAATTCATAACTAGTTAGCCTGAATGAAATATATTTCTTTAGTTTAGCTGGTGAATACCCCTTTAAGTTAACCGTCTTGGTACCGGTAGCTTAGTTGTAAAGCTTCCAAACAGTATCGGGAGAGGTTCGATATCCGTCTGAGATGAATATTATTATTTCTGGATGGATTTCCAGATATTCAATTACACCTACTCCAGGAGTGTTTCCCTTGGCTGGATATCCGAGCACTGTGTCATTCCTCTGGAAGACTCTGTTCTTTCTGACAGTCGTGTGTTCTCTTGTTCCAACGCGGTGGGTTTGTTTCCTCCCTCGGAACCTTGTGGAACAAACAAAGTGTCTTGGCAAAGACAAATCTTTCTGATTCCTTGAAATAACCCACCATTCTTGTTGTTGTGGATCCCATGGAATCAGCAGCCATTAATTAGGTAACCTTGACTCGATTTCCAGCATCGTTAACTGCATAAAAATGAAATGTACCACGTCTATTGACCTTAATACGGAAGTGTGTCTGCTGGTCCAGGAATAGCTTTGTGTGAGGTGAGGAAGACAGGTGCAATACTTGGCACCGACAGCTGTCATGCATGACGATGACCCACTTGTCTTACGAGTGAGTGGGGTGACCTGGTTTCTTTTCAGGTGGACTCTTCACCCTCCTAACGACAAACAACATTTTACTATGTACTTTTGCTTGTGACAAATTTCCAAATTTATTTCATGTTCTTTTACGATGTTAATTCCGTTCCCCCCTCCCGACCTCGTATTTTAATATTATCATATGGGATTACTGGGGTTGATCTAGTCCCGACTTAAAGGGGTGGGGAAATTTTAAGTTTTATTTCTATTTAGACAAGGGAGCGAAGCGACTGAGGAAACCATTCAAGAAAATCGGCTCTTCCGTGATTCTGTGGGTCTGTCTGTGTGTACATCAGCCGAATCGCTGAACAGATTGCGCTGAAATTTTAAACAGACATCCGGTACGAGTTTACTGAGAACTGCTAACAAAATCAGCTAGATCCATAAATAATAAATTGAAAAATAGTCTGCCAATGTGTAGGAATTATTTTAACGACAATGGTTTTGTTTTTGACAAAACACTTTTTGTTTGTTATTTGTCTGGCTGTGAAATGCAGTGCCCAAGGTGTGTGTGGCTCGTTGGTCTTGTGTGTGGCTCGTTGGTCTTGTTGTGTGGCTCGTTGGTCTTGTTGTTAGCGTATCTGCTTCCAATGCAGAAGGTCCAGGGTTCGATTCCCGCTAAAGTCAGAAGTTTTTTAACTTCTGATTTGGACTTAAGTCCATCAGTTCTTGTCTTAGGAGTTTGTAAACGGTGACTTTGGAGCCGTCCTAGCAACGAAGCACATAATAAATTTCAGAGTTGTTCTGAATCGGCCTTGTTGATTCTGGCGTTGATTCGCGGGTGTTCGCACTGTCCATACCACTGATTGCTATATTTCCTATTAAAAATATCGATCTTTGGTTGGTTATCGCTCACTCGTCGATTGCGTCGGGGCCTACAGGGTTGCCTTGGTCGCTTTGATTTAAAGTCCCCCACTGAAAATCAGTTATATAACTGAGTGGGCAGACTCTAAATAAAATTTATTTATTATTATTTATTTATTTATCGAATCTTGCACGCTCAAGGGGCTCTATACCAACTGAACACAATCGCAACTGAACACACCATGTCAACTGCACACAATCGCGACTGAACACACCAAAATATCTGTGTTCAGTTGCGACTGTGGTCAGTTGCGACTGTGTGCAGTTGCGCTGTGTTCAGTCGCGACTGTGTTCAGTTGCGACTGTGTTCAGTTGCGCTGTGTTCAGTTGCGTCTGTGTTCAGTTGCGACTGTGTGCAGTTGCGCTGTGTGCAGTTGCGTCTGTGTTCAGTTGCGTCTGTGTTCAGTTGCGTCTGTGTTCAGTTGCATCTGTTTTTCAGTCCGCAGTCTATTATCCTTTTGGCTCCTGCCATCTTAGTTCTGACATTGTGCAACGGAACACAACTAAAACTGCACACATGCGTATGTGTATACCACGCAAGCTCCGACCCTACAAAAGCCAGGTAAGGAAACTTTTGACCCCGAAAAAATTGAAAGAGTTTTGTTTCTGAACTTTTCTTATACATAATTTGTAGCTAAATTTACGCCTATATAAAGTCTACCCTCAAAATTCGACGGGAAATTGCTGTCAATTAGGGTTCAATGAAATTAATTTAAAATTTGATTATTTTTTAAAAGCTTGGGCCTACGTTGGAAAAAAAAATATCAAGGGTACCCCACATGCCACATGGTGGCAAGAGGTAAAACAGTTGGTGAAAACTTCACTACAAGGGTATTCAATTGACTTTTAATCGATTTTCTAATGTTTTCATCAAATGGGCAAAGAATCAAAACAATGAAGATAAATGAAAACAAATTAGGTAAATATAGTTTATGGTGAATTGAGGTTTGAGGTGAAAGTTTTTTATTAAAACAATAATTAATAGAATAGCAAAAAACAACAATAATACACTCAACAGACTGTTTCATACCACATGTTGATCGATTTATCTGCTTTTGGAAGTTGAAATGCAATGTTAATGGAAAGGAATCACTATTAAAGTGATTTTAATTATGTTTATTCAATAAGTAACATTTTCAGTATTTTACATTTTTGTATTCTAGAAATTTGATTTTGTACAATATAAAGCTAAAACGTTGCTTGTTATTATTATGTAACAAAATAATAATTAGTAAATGATAGCAGTTGTAATAAAATTTTGCCCCGACGGGGGATCAAACCCCAGAACCTCTGGCTTAACGCGCCATAGCTCTGCCAAATTGAACTACCGAGACATAAGACACATCTCATAAACTGTTATTTATTAAATATATATTTATTGATTTATAGCATTGTCGTAAAAGTAAAGCGGGTTTATGCATAAAACCTTATAATATTCTATATATATACATTGGGAAACGTAAAACAACATATTAAAAACAGCTTATTGGAACTTTTACGTGGGAAATAGAAAAATTAAAACAAGTCATTCAAAATAAAAATTTTTTGCCGATAAATTTGTACGTGGTGTCGTCATTGACATACACACACACACACATTACCAATGCAAATTCATCGATCAAGCCTTTTAATTTGAATGACGTGATAGTTTTGCTTTTCTATATGTAAATGTTTAAATGATTTGTTTCAATACGTTATTTTACGTTTGTTATTTCTATTTAACAAATATTGTAATATTGATATGGATATATTATTGTTTTATGAAAAAATTTAAAATTATTATGTTTATATATTTTAAAAAATAACAGGCTTGGCCACACTTTAGATATCACCACTTTATGCAGTTGAACCACTTGTACCTTCCTCGTTTTGGCTTGGCCCCTTTTTCGCAAGATTTGCATTTTTGGGGTTTTTAAACAATAATTTTTCTGCTATAGCTGTGTCTCAAAATTGCTTTGTGGGGGGCCAGTTTTGGGGTATATATGAGGTAAAAAAATGTCCGTGCACATTAATTTAAGCCAAATATCAAGGTGTTGTCTGATAGCTACATCACAAAGATCAAGTCTCCAATAAAAGCACGTCTGAATCCCATGCTCTGTGCGCCTAAGCTCCTGCAGTACACGGTCGTATGCTAGCCGGGTTGACTATATGCCAGGGGCTGAACCCTGTTCTATGCTTCAAGGACATTGCTTTAGCAGAACATTCAAAATTCCCCCCCGAAAACGCCACTCTCAAGCACTCTCCCCGCAATTTTATACTCCCATAAGCTGTACTACTTTATAAAAATTATCCTTATTTAACAAAAATGATTTTGCAATGGAACTTGAAGAAGTAACAAGACCCCCCACCATACTCAAACTACAAAACTCATCCATCAACGCGACCAAAATAAGCATTCGCAAAGCTTCCTAGTTATAAACTAACATTGATTTTACAAAAAAGCATACCACCTTAATATTCAGAGAGTTCGTTCCCCCCCGGCTGGCTGTGACTAGTTCTGTCCAGTTCGGTTTTTACTATACCCTTAGAGGTGTGTGCCCTTTTAAACCCGAAAACCAATTAAAAGGGTTTTAACATGACCAGAAAGCAACTACTCATTTGAAGAAAATTTTGATCATACCAATGCAAAAAATTATGTTTTGGAAACCCGATTTACAAACAATGTTTTTTATAACTAGGAAGCTTCGCAAACGCTTTTTTCAGTCGCGTTGATGGAGTAGCTTTTTTTTGTAAGTTTTTAGTTTGTTGGGATTCTTTACTTGAACGCATTGTAGGTGATTGTTGTCTAGTTTCTATTGTTACTTGTTATAGTTTTATTATGTACATCAAAAAACTTTATTAAAACCTTTTATTTCTATGGATTCTGACTAACTTTTCCAACTTTTTCTTTCACAAGGTACTACATAACCATAACCTTAATGTCCATTAAAAATATGAAAGTTGAAAGCCCCACCCGTTTGGTCAGAAGGGCCCAAAAATGTCACGAAAATATCGCATTAAAAATCGGAAAAAAATCTTTAAAAGTACGATAATCATGAGATATATTTCTTCAATTGTACCCAAAAACGTGGCAGGTCTAAGTTAAAGGGGTTTCGAAGGAGCCCTCCAATTTTCATCGAGATCGCATTATGCCGTTTTGCCAGGTAGAGAGCGAAAAAACCCAAGACAAAATACAAAAAAAAAAAAAAAAAAACTAACAAACAAAAAACATTGGGCTAAATTTTTTGAGGGTCAATGAAACGAATTTTTCGGTTCGCTCATCTAATCAGAATAGAGCTTTATCTCTACAATTGTGTTGTTCTTCAAGCTAATAATGACTCTTTTAGTAGGTATTTTGATGAGCGTAGCAAGCGAAGCGAAGATTCCTTTTTACTAGCACTAGAGAAAAAATTTCCGGAATGTTTTTTTTTTTTTCCCTTTTTTTTGTATTTTTTGTTTTTGTTAACACGATTCCGCCTAAACCGATACTACAATTTAGATTATTTTTTTTCTGGAGGCCTTTTAAATCTCTGAACTTAGAACTCCCACGTTTTTTAACGCAATCAACAAAATATTTTCTCATAAAAATCGCAATTTTACGATTTTTTCGATTTTTCAATTTCTTCGGGCTTATACATGTTTTAAACCCGATTGTTCTGATTTTTTCAGAACCTTAATTTTATGAATTTTTTTAAATTCGTGTAAAATTTTGAGCGGAATCGAAAAATTATTTCTCATGATAATGGCAATTTACGATTTTTTTTCTTCGACTTACAACACTTACATGCTTGATCCGATTGTAAAAATTTTTTTCACAAAAACCTTAATTTTATGAATTAATATATTTGTGGGAAATTTGAGCATAATCGAATAACTATTTCTTATAAAAATCGCAATTTTACGCTTTTTCCGTTTTTAAACAATTACGCTCTCCAACAACGCGCCTGAAAAAGCGTTTGCGAAAGGCTTCCTAGTGTTAGGAAAGTATAAGAGAACCAACTAACTCAATTCCCACCTCTGGATCGGGGGAGAACATCAGTTTGACTCCTTTGCCATCACTTGGACAACAACATCGCGGTCATGCCATTTCTTCCACATCTCCTGCAGCTTGCGAATGTCAAGCATTTTGCTTTCACACAACAGTAATGTGGATACTGATTTTTTTATCATTATTACTTTTAAAATGTGTGTATCGCAGCGAGGGATGTCATTGGGTAGTCTCATTTCATGTGTTGGTCTATAGTCACGCCAAGATATTGAGTATGTATGGTATATTTTTTCAATTCTTTGCAGTCACAGCAATTGTAGTGGTGCAGGTATTTGTATGTATTTGGAAAGGTAGTAGTCGATTATGGGTTGGTCTGTTCTGTAGGAGAGAATGCAATGTAAAATTTTTTTATCTCCGTTAAGAGTAATTTATTTGTAAATAGTATGTAGATTGTTTATTGTAAGTTTGTATTTTGTGTATAGTAAGTAATTTGTATCAAGCCATAACTTTTTTTTCATCAATAGTGGTCGTGTGTGAGTTTAATTAAAGTACAACAATTTCTTCCTAATAAATGAGCAATCAGTCATATTGGAATAAAAAAACAAGTCTTTTTTAGTTATGGTGATATTAAAATTTCGTTACAGTTTTTGAAAACTGTTTATGATATTCCTTAAAAAAAAGTAGGATAGGAGTAGGCAACCCATGTAGACAGACACATGGTAGAGTGCGAAGAAATGTTTGTAAAATTGGAGTCTATCAGCTATGCCACCATTTTCGAGATGGGCTCAATCGTCCGAACAAGCTGAGAGCGGGCTCAAAAAATTCGTAATTTCCCCCTGATAACAGCAAAGGCAACCCGGTAAACTAAATCGGTAGCTTTTAGCTTTGAGAGTAACAAAAACTACCAAGAAAGGCGAACTGTAAAATAGCATTGTAAATTATTTAGCTAGGGCAGAAAAGTGCAAACTTAGAACGTGATCTCACTAACTTTGATATGCTAAATCCGAAATTCCATGATGCACAGACGCCCAAATTTAGCTTTTAACTCCCCCTTCCTTCCCCCAACCCCCCCAACAACATTCCAGTTTAACATTGACATTAATTTGTTCGTATTTAAAGGACGTGATCCTCCTAACTTTAGTGTGCTTTCCCAAAAAAAATTCATCATGGCGAGAGGCCCGATGGCTCTATCCTCTCCCTAACCCCTTCCAACATAAAATTCCAAATTTTAATTCTTCCAATGAAATGTTTTTGATAGTTTAAAAACGAAAGCTTTCTAACTTGGGTGTGTGTGCTAAAGCCAAAAAACCCAAAAAAGAAAACGTTCTCAGAAGTCCGAAGGTTCTTTCCCTCTTACCATTACCACCACCACACCCCACCACCCTTTCCAAAATCATCTTTTTAAACATACAAAACTTACAATTTCTGATTTAAACTTCTTGATTGGTACTCATCAGAACGCGACTTTCTAACTAACTCAACTATAAAAAAATTAAAATCACATTTTACCTTTTTTAAACAGGGGCCCCCAAAAAGTCAACTAAAAACACAAATTTGATTATTTATGCGGGAATTATTGCAAACATGTGTCATGCTTTTGAGCTGGCATTTCGATGACTAGCAGAAATTCTATGTGTGTTTGACTGGATTCAAAGTAGATTGTGATAAAAAATAACAAACCAAAAATTGATATAGGATATTTTGACGCTTGAAGCTATGTTTGTGATTGGGCTGCTGAAACATGCCGCACATAGTGGTCAGCACAGGGAAGCTGTGTTGTTGACGCCGATGTCAGAGATGTTTGTTTTGTTCTTGCTACCTTGCATGAAATCGGATGCAAAGTAGCATGCGAATTAGATACAAAATAAATACGGAATCATTGTATAAGGCAATGTAGTTCAACGGCATAGACTCAAACTACCACATGAGATTGAACTCTGGGGTTTTTTAAAAGCCCATCCTGAACCTTCATGCTTTTATAAAATGCGACACTGATCAGCCGTTGGGGGAAAAAGGGGAAAGAAAGAAAGAATCCTATCATAATCTTGATAAGCATAAAAAAATCAGAAACTTTGAAAAACGTGACAGAAACTTTGTGCAAAAGTGCTAGAAGAATTATCTTCGAAAAATGAACGAAATTGTTTTTGAACATTGAGGTTGCACATTGACAGGTTTAAAACTACAAAGCGGAATCTGGCGAAGATGTCTTTGGGCCCAATCCAGATTCCAGACAACCCATACTTTCTTAGATTCGATTGTGGCTGGGGCTGGTGCCTGGATGATGGATTGATTGTTATCCGATGGTTTGCCACAAAGACATTCCTTGACAAAATTGTTGGAATATTATTGATATCGTGCAAATACAATGTTCTACCAATAAATGCTAGTGCAAACACTGAAGCTTCGCTGTACCGACTTGTGTTTTTTGGTTCTTGTGAAGCTTTGTAAAGAAGTTTAAGAAGAACCACAGCGAATAATGATGCCAATGATTATGGGCACCGACTTCAGACGTATATTAGACTTCTAATAATATCTCATACTGCTAAAGTTTTTAGTAACTGATAGTATAAGAATATATGTTACTATATTCTAGTGCGGCTTAGTCCATTGCAAATGGCTGCTGAAGCGTAGTTTCATGTGAGGGTTTATCACGTTTCTTATCAGTCTTGTATATTTACAACATATATTATGTACATAATATACATTTACAAAATACATACACATACACACACTACACATACATAACATGTACATAGTATGAAGCGCAAGTTAACGTGTATGTGTGGTGGTTGTACTATTTAGCTATTGTGTACATTCTTGGGATGACTAGAAAAAATTCGGTCAACTTGTTTAAATTAATTTTTTATTGTTGGCCAGCTGGGTACGTTTATTAAGTAGGAAACACCCTCAGTTCACTTACCTTATACCAACACATTTTGATGTGATCAAGTAATATTATAATTGCCGGCCTCCAAATGTTTATGAGTATAGGCAATAGGCCGTTTTATATCGATTTCCCTTTAAACAATTTGAATGCTATTGAAGCATGGAATTATTTTTATTTACTACAAATTTTGGAAATTATAAAAGTCGCCCCGACCGGGACTCGAAACCCGGGTCTCCCCGATTCCAGACGAGCGTCTTAACCACGGGTACATTCTAATCTCTGAATGTAGTTGCATTATACATCTGAATGGATGGAACAGTACTGCAACGAATATCTGTTGCCTTCAAACTGACCATCAAAAATTATTTATAATAAAAAAGGTGAGAAACGGGTCATTTCGTCACGTCGGGTGTTTACACTTACTAGTGTGTGAGTTCGACGTTTCTGAACCACTGTGGGTTCCATCTTTAGGACGACTGTCATTACCTTTACACAGGTATGAGCGAGGGTTTATTTCTCGATTTGGTGGTCGGGAAACACTCCCGTAAGTGTAATTATTTTTATTTACTAGGAAAACGCTTTAGTCCCGCCGCGTTGTTGGATGAGCGTAATTGGTGCATTGAAAGTGTTATGCGGATTTTCTGTTGTTCTGTGAAAAAAATCATTACTAAGTTGAAGATTTTTTTAAATTCGTTTAACTTAAATTAAAAATAAATTTTAATTTTTAAATTTTTTTAATTTAAACGTAATTTAAAAAAAGAAAAAAATCGTTTAAAAAATTTGATTTCATAAGAAATATTTATTCAATTGTAGGCCACTCAAATTTCACACAAAAATATAATTTCTAAAATTAAGGTTCTGTGAAAAAATCATTACAATCGGATAAAGCATGTTAGGGTTATAAGTCAAAGAATTGATTTAAAAAGAAAAAAAAACGTAAAATTTTTGATTTTCATGAGAAATAATTTTTCGATTGTGCTTAAATTTCACACGAATACCAAAATTTTTGAAATTAAGGTTCTGTGAAAAAATCATTAAAATCGAATAAAGCATGTAGGTGTTATAAGTCGATGAAATTTTTAAAAATCGAAAAAAATCGTTTAAAAAAGCGATCTTCATGAGAAATAATTTTTCGATTGCGCTCAAAAACGTGGCATTCTAAGTTTAGAGATTCGAAGGCCTCCATAAAATTTCATCTCAATCGGAGTATCGGTTTAGCGGGAAACGTGTGGACAAACAGACAAAAATACAAAAAAAGAAAAGAAAGAAAAGACAAAAAAGAAAAAAAAAAAAAAAAACATTCTGGATTTTTTTCTCCGGTGTAGTAGAATGGAAACGTCGCCTTCGCTCGCTACGCTCATCCCAAATTCAATTATTTAGAAATTAATAAAGTCCGCTCAGACCGGGATTCGAACCCGAGTCTACCGCATAGGACGCTCGTCTGGAATGCGGGGAGGAATGCCTCTGGCCCGGGTGGGGTGTGTGTTGCGGAGAAAGCTCTTGTGCAACTCCTTATCACTCCTTTCCTCATTCACACACCTTAACCACATTTATTTTTTTCTTTCACCTTTTTCTTCCTCATACTATAGCCGGCCTTCTCTGCAAAAAAGCACTCCACCGTTCCCCCCCTGTCTAACCATCCTAGGCAACATCCTTACTCGATCCTTCCCATTATCTCCAGAGGCTACTATCCGATGACGAAACCCGGTACGAGTAAGGCCAAGGTTGCGCGGTTGTATGCCCACCGTGAACAACTGACAGTAAAAAATATTTGATGGGCACTGATAACTCTACTGTTTAGTTCCCTAAAACAACATATTAACTAACTTATAATAAAATATACTAGGCCGCTTCGCAAACGCTTTTCCCGACGCGTTGATGGATGAGCTTAATAGTAATTATTTTTGTCCAACGATTATGTTTCGTGCCATCATTGTTGTCGTCATTTTCACTGTCGTCATTGGTCATTACTAGGAAAAAGCTTAAGTCCCGCCACGTTGTTGGATGAGCGTAATTGGTGCATTGAGTAGCCAAGTGTTTGCGGATTTTCTGTTGTTCTGTGAAAAAATCATTATAAAGTGAAGATTTAAAAAAAATTATTTAAATTTAATTAAAAATAAACTTTAATTTTTAATTTTTTTAATTAATCGTATTTAAAACAAGAAAAAATAGTGAAATTTTTGATTCTCATAGAAATGACTATTCGATTGTACTCAAATTTCAAACGAATGTATTTAAATTTAAAAAAATAAGGTTCTGTGAAAAAATCATTACAATCGGATAAAGCATGTTTGGTGTTTATAAGGCAAAGACTTAATTTAAAAAAGAAAAAAACGTAAAAGTTTCGATTTCATGAGACATGATTTTCTGATTGCGCTCAAATTTCACACGAATATGCCTATTTTAATTCATAAAATCAAGGTTCTGTGAAAAAATCATTAAAAACGGATAAAACATTTAGTTGTTATAAATCGAAGATTTTTTTAATCGAAAAAATCGTAAAATTGCGATTTTCATAAGAAATAATTTTTTGATTGCGCTCAATAACGTGGCAGTTCTAAGTTCCAGAAAATTTCATCGCAATTGGAATATCGGTTTAGCCGGAATCGTGTGGGCAAACAGACAAAAATACAAAAAAAAAAAACATTCCGGAATTTTTTCTCCAGTGTAAATAGAATGGAATCTTCGCTACGCTCGCTACGCTCATCCAATCAAAACAAGAGCAAGGTGAAAACCCTGTTGTGACGACTGCGAAATGCGAGTTGAAAGAGACAAATGAACCGACACGAGCATCGTTGTGCGGCGAGGTCATATTGACCCAAACGTTGCCCTAAAAGAATGGGGAAAAATTTATTTGATTGTCCCCAAAATCATAACATATCCAAGTTCAGTGATTTAGAACATTCCATTAAATTTTATCAAAATCGGAGTAGCCGTTTGCCAAATATCACGAAAAAAACGCATAAAAACGAAAAATTAGAAACATTTCTTAGACTGTCCAGAAAATCACAACATATCTAAGTTCAGTGATTTTGAACATTTATATAAAGTTTTATCAGATCGGGGTAGCCGTTCGCCAAATATCACGAAAAAATCGCATTCAAAATCGAAAAAATCGTAGAAGTACGATAATTATGAGAAATATTTTTCGATTGAAAACCCCAAAACCGTGGGAGTTCTAAGTTCAGAGATTTCGAAAGTCCCTCCATATTTTTCATCAAGATCGGAGCAGCCGTTTTCACGGGGAAAAAAAAATCCGAGCTATTTTTTTCAGGGTAAGTGAAAAATTTAAGTCCCTTTTAAATAAATAAATAAATTTTATTTAGAGTCTACCCACTCAGTTATATAACTGATTTTCAGTGGGGGACTTTAAATCAAAGCGACCAAGCCAACCCTGCAGGCCCCCACGCAATCGACGAGTGAGCGATAACCAACCAAAGATCGATATTTTTAATAGGAAATATAGCAATCAGTTGGGATGGACAGTGCGAACACCCGCGAATCAACGCCCGAATCAACAAGGCCGATTCAGAACAACTCTGAAATTTACTATTGCTTCGTTGCTAGGACGGCTCCAAAGTCACCGTTTACAAACTCCTAAGACAAGAACTGATGGACTGAAGTCCAAATCAGAAGTTAAAAAACTTCGACTTTAGCGGGATTCGAACCCGGGACCTTCTGCATTGGAAGCAGATACGCTAAACCACAAGACCAACGAGCCACACTCGCTACGCTCATCCAATAATTGGCAGCACGGCAAAGTATGTTACCGGGCCGTGCCGAGTCGCCAGCAGAGCCGAGCGCGCAGAGCGAATGTAATTTTTCAAATTGAAAAATCTTCCTAAACCCAATAAAAATAAACAAATAAATAGTTTTAATTTGCTGCACGATTATTTTCATGACGTTTACATTCTTGTGCCATGGGATATTGCAACTTGAAAAACTCTGTTTTCTAGGCTTACATCTGCTCCTTGATGTGTACTGTGGTGGGTAGGCAATAGCATTGTTGTTTATACCGCTTCCATTAGAGCCACCAGGTAACGGATCGCAACCTCATTATAGAATGTAATCGTTCAATTAGTTCAACAATGAAACGATGATGAACGCAATAACATGCAAGGGTGTTAAACTGTTACTAAGTAGTCGAGAAATACCTGTTTTGTCGCAATAATTTTTCAATTTGGGTCGCCCAATTGTTGGCTAGAAATGACAAAATGTATCAAAAATTTAAAAATATGAATGAATGTGATTTTTTTTGGGTCAACAATATAAATGCATTTATGAATGTGATTGCAGTCGTAATTCTGTCGGGCAGCCAACCCAAAAACCTTAAGTCCCTTTGGGCTGCAAATGACACACGTGACGATCGGAAAAAAATATTTTAACATAGTCAATTTAATATGGGTGATTAAAACCTATTTGACCAACCTACCCCTTGCGGATTTTTTTGTGGATTTTGGATAAGCTAAAAACGACTTTTTCTTAAAAAAATTACCATAAAATATTGCATTCAGTCAAAATTTGGCAAGTTTTGACTATATCACTCAAGGGAGTGTGGGGGGGGGGGTTCAATAATGGCGGGTTTCAGACTAAATGCATCTGTGCATTTGGGTCTGTGTTCAGTCGCGCTTGTGTTCACTTGAATATGTGTTCAGATGCGACTGTGTTCAGTTGCGATGTGTTCAGTCGCGATTGTGTTCAGTTGCGACTGTGTTCAGTTGCGTCTGTGTTCAGTTGCGACTGTGTTCAGTTGACTGCGTTCACTTGGGCTGTGTGCAGATGGACTGTGTTCAGTTGCGATTGTGTTCAGTTGAATTGCTCCCACTCAAGGTACCCCCCAAATAGAGCTGGGAGATTGAGTAAACCTTGCAATATTTTCACGTATTTCGTACTGGCTATGTTTTCCATAGTATTGTCACAGATGATAGACTACCCTGCGTAATATGCATTTCAAAACATGTTTAATCATTTTTAAAATACAGTCCAGAAATTACAAAATCTTTCCCGACCAGGGGGACCAGGGAATTGAACCCAGGTCTCCCACATTTCGGGTATACGGGCACCTTAGTCAACTAGACTAGGAAAACGCCAAAGTCGTTGTTAGAGGAGTGAGCGAGTCATGTGTTGAGTACTCGGGAACATTTGCATTTAAGTTAGATAATTATTGGTATAAATAATAGGGTTTTTATGTTTTTTTGGTATAAGGGCGCGTCAACTGTGAGCGCGACTGTGAGGCCATAATGCGCCACTCTACCCTATGATAGACTGGGGAGGCCTTAGGTAGGGAGGGAGAAGAAAGGGAATGTTACCGGGTAATCAACACTTGGCTCACTCACTCGTCTAACGACTTTGGCGTTTACCTAGTAAATAATAATATCACAAGCGTAGATATGGAAATCAATCCAGAAATTTTAAAAAAATACATCCTAGCGGGGTATCGACGATCTCTCGATGCCGGTCTGATGCTTAACCCTAACTTCTGGATTGTTGGTGCATTATATAGAAATCAATCCAGTAGTAATTAAGTTAACCGTCTCGGTAGCTTAGGGGAAAAGCGCACAACCGGCAATCGGGAGACCCGGGTACGATACCCCGCCGAGATGTTTTTTTTATTTCTGGATTGATTTCCGTATAATACCGGTAATCAATTACACCTTAACTTTCAGGAGTGTTTCCCGATTAATTACATTAACATCAAACACTCATTTTTTAATTTCACATCGTGATTTTCTCAGGACGCAATTTTTTATTTCCCATCCACAGCTGTTCGTCTCTGACGGAAGTGCTTGGTCAAAATAAAACTTGAGACATCTCCAGTAAAAGAAATGTGACATTTTGGTGGGTTTAGCTTTATAGCACCTCATCAGTGATATCGGCTTCCTCTATTGTCAATCACACGTAGATCTTCTTGCCAGCTATAATCACCAGCCTTGGACTTGAGCCAACAACACGGAATGTAATATTTATGTTTCCCGCGGGCGGTCGCAACTTTCCCCCGTGTTCCCTGCGCACAATGAGCGATGTGACGTCGTCGAGGTTCACACCCACCGGATTCTATTTCTGACCGGCCGTTCAGTCTTGTTTGGGGTAAAAGAGCGAGCGATACGTCATCAAAACACGTGGTCATCAGAGCCGCGCGCTTGTTATATTTGTGAGAGGATGACGAAGTTTGAAATCACAAACAAATAAGCTCGACGCTTTAAATATTCTAGCCGTGAATGTTCGAACTACGTCGGCAGTCGGGAGACCGTGGTTCGATACTCTGCTGAGATGGATTTTTGTAATTTCTAGATTGATTTCTATATTATGTTTAGCTATCTGCCGGAGGAAAATAAGAAAATGTTAATTTTCCTGCATGTTATTCGAAAAGTACAAAAGTAGGTACTGCACTTGGACACTAAACAAGCGCACCCAAGCTACTTGTTATTATTTATTTATTTATTATTTATTATTTTTTAACCTCTATCCTATTCAGTTATAAAAACTGATTTACAAAGGAGGACAACTAAATAAATCTAATTACATAGTTACATACATGAAATTTGAATTGACAGTGCACTTGACACGATCATGTACAAGTACAATTTAACTTCAATTAGTTGACAATGAAGTACGGTATTAAGCTTGCACTATCATGTTATGTTTGTTGCTGTTCATTCAGTTTTTGTGTGCTGAATCCCGTACTAAACGTGAAAATAGCATTCAAAAGCAGGTTCAACAGTCAACACATTTGAGATTATTATTGAATGATGCGTTAACTTCGTTTACTCTTGTTGTAGGCTATACCTTCGACCGTAAGTTAATCAAGGGTTCTACTTATCTTCTGTATCCAACCTTTGATTTACTTCTGGTCGAGGGTATACTCAATGATTGTACTGCGCCATGCATATTATAAAAATGTGTTATATCATGGATTAAAAATAAAAATGTTTAATAGGTTTTCATTTAATGGCAAGCTTTATTGTTTTGTACGTGACGTCGTGACGGATGCATGTCTTTGCTTTTATACTTTGATACATTATACATCTGAAACGTTTAAGATTTGAGGAGAGGGGCGGGGGGAATGTGTGACTGTCGGTTTCTGGGTTCTGCTTCCTTTAATATCCAAAGCACCGACAGTGTTGGCTCGGGCGCTAAGCGCTCGACTCTGATTCGGGAGGTCCCGGGTTCGAATCCCGTCGAGACCGGAAATCCTGACTGAAGGTTTTTTCCCAGGCATGCAAGGGATTGAGTCCTCTTAAACAGCCCTCGGACATCCCTTCACAATTGCCCTTTCCGCAACATACCTAGTTCACCTGGGGCATATTGCACCTTATAACAGGTTTAATTCACACGATTAAAAAAAATCCATACACATAATGCATATCTCTTATTTTTATTTTTAGTGGTTTCAAAATGTGTTTACATCATTTTATAAAGGCTCTATTGGAAAATATAGTACAAATATTTGATCCAAATATGAATGATTACTTTCCAGTACGAAAATTGTTTATGGGGATTGGCACTGGTGGGGCAGTATGGGAGGTTATAGGAGTGAAAGATTTTTTTGCTGGACATCATTTAGGAGGAAGAGGAGGGGGGGGGGTATAATTTGGTCAAAATTGTGTCATTATTAACGGACAGACAGCCCCTAAAAATGTTTATTTGTGAAACAATCATTATTCACGATTGAACGAACTGTGGCTACACTGGGTACGCGAGTGGTTATGTAAGTCCGGTTCATCTGAAGCGCATTCGCGTGGTGGCTGGCGAAGAGGCAACACGCCTCAACTGACGTTTTCCTCTCGCCAATTTGATCTATTTTCGCGCGTCGCTCGTTTAGCGAAGTCGTTGATTCGACAGTCATCAAACAAACTAAGTTTTCGTATTAGACTCAGTGTGGCTGGTGTTTTAGTGAGGCCTACAGTGAGTGTACGTGTTGGCTTGTCGGTGAGTGCAGCTTTCTTCTATGTTCGTGTACAGCAGTCATCTTGGTGGGGGTCGTGCAGTAAAATATGCATCCCCTTGAAGCACCAGTGCCTAGTACAGAGTACTAATAATCTGGTCAAAGTGTGTTGTTCGCGTGTGATTTGGTTTGAATTACTGTGGCAGTAACAAAAAGTATGAAATGGCAAAGTAAAGCAAAGTAAAGAGTAAAGAGTAAATTTATTTTGCATTTTGGTTTACATTACATTTGTTTTGACACAAGTTATCTAATTGCATTATCTTAATATAATATTGTAATGTTTTCATGATATGAGTGTAGGTTAATGTAATTTGTAAACCTCGTAATGTTGCTAACATAAGCAACAGCTTGAGTGTGGAGCAACATAACATCCAACTAATCTAGACTTATACACTATAAAGGAAGTTTGTGAGGATGAACTTTAAATGAACTGAGCCGGCCTGTTTGGTTGATTTATATATGATATACTTAATAATAATGATAAAGAATACTAATATTTATTATAACTTTTCGAATTCACAAAATTATATGCTACCTATTTGAGTTTTTACTTTTAATTCATGTTGAAGGTGACGTATCACAATGATGTTTGGTCTTGGTTTGTGAATGTTAAATACACAGGGTGGGGTGGGGTGGGGAGGGTGGGTGATATTTTTTTATGTACATCAACACTGGGATGAAAGTTCGATATCAAGGATTAGAGTCGTCATCGGTCGGAAGATGTAGACGCACCCGCGCTTTCTTGGCCAGAGGACCGATGTTGAGTGCTTGAGAGTGGCGTTTGCGGGTGAATTTCGAATGTTCTGCTAAAGCAATGTCTTGAATTAAGGCGCGGAATAGAGGATTTTCGGATTTGTGAAGTGACTCGAAGAAATTGATATCCAGTTGGCCTAAGTATTCACCCACCTTGGCGATGCCCAGGTCGGTGTGAAGATCCGACATGCGTGTAGACTAAGGTACACCCGCTAACCAACGAAGTATAACCTTGTTTTGAATGTGGACTCGCACATTGCGGTGTTGCGTTATGAGTCGCTCCCGGACGGCAGGCAATACGTGGTACGCTGGTGTGTTGCGGCTGGCATACTTGTCGTGCGGTGCAGGCCGCTTCGCGAACGCCTTTTCTAGTCGCGTTGATGGATGAGTTTTTTTAAAAAAATATTTCTGTCCAATGATTACGTTTTTAAGTGGTATATCATTACTTTTTCTGTAGTAACTTGATATTTCTTGTTAATTATACACATGTAAAATGCTTAAATTAAAACCTTTATTTCTATGAATTTGACCAACTTTTTCAACGTTTTCTTTCAAAAGGCACTACATCACCATAATCTTTATGTCAATGTAAAATATGAATGTTGTAGCCCCACCCGTTTGGTCAGAATCGGCCCAAATATCACGAAAATATCGTATTAAAAACCTGGAAAAAAATCGTAAAAGTACGATTTTTATGAGAAATATTTCTTCAAATGTCTCTAAAATCATAACATATATAATTTCAGTGATTTTAAACGTTCCCATAAAGTTTCATTAAGATCGGAGTAGCCGTTTGCCAAATATCACGAAAATATCTCATTAAAAATCGTACAAATAGCCTACGATTGTCATAAGAAATATTTGATCGATTGTTCCCAAAAACGTGGAAAGTCAAAGTTACAAGATTTCGAAGGTCTCCTCAAATTTTCATAAAGATCGCATATGCCGTTTGCCCGGAAGAGCGCGAACAAACAAACAAAAATACAAAAAAATATATAATTATTTTTTTTTTTTTTGGGGGGGGGGGGTCAGTGAAATTGAAGTCTTCGCTTCGCTCATCAAATAACTCAATTAATTAAAAACTTCTTGTCATGACTATAATAATGTGTTGACTAATTAACCTACCCCAACAGGCAACAATGGCGGGTAAACTAGTGAATTATCAGGTTATAATTGAGCTTCTCTCGCACACTTGACATTGTCAATAATGACTATTGATTGTATGTGATTTAGCGTTATTTATTTTTATTTTCTCATTTTCGGACGAATCATATTTCGGGACATAGCGTTTAAGGTATGGTGCTCGCAGGCGTATGAGTGCATAATACTAGAGATAATTGTGAGCTAGTGACCGGTTTGTCATGTGAGTGTGACTGTAGCCAAATCCGGATAAAGTCACGTGATAAGGTTACCGCCGCATTGTAACGTTTGAAATTTTCCATAAGCTGATGCATTGAGCGCATTCTA
>JAMZAV010000655.1:290000-299747 GCA_024449915.1 Sweltsa coloradensis
GTGAGACTGCGTGGGGCGGGGTAGACGAGGCAGGAAGTGTTTTGAGTTGACGAGTGTTGTCTGTGTCATGGTCGGCCGCCAAGAGGTGGCTCTGATGATAATATCTGGCTGAAACTCTAATATTCTGGCAACGATGCTGTAGAATATAGATCTACCAATAGCACAGAAGTCCTGGCCAAACCGGACAACCTCCACTGTCGGTTGAGGGGTGAGACTGCGTGGGGCGGGGTAGACGAGGCAGGAAGTGTTTTGAGTTGACGAGTGTTGTCTGTGTCATGGTCGGGCGCCAAGAGGTGGGCTCTGATGATAATATCTGGCTGAAACTCTAATATTCTGGCAACGATGCTGTAGAATATAGATCTACCAATAGCACAGAAGTCCTGGCCAAACAAACCGGACAACCTCCACTGTCGGTTGAGGGGTGAGACTGCGTGGGGCGGGGTAGACGAGGCAGGAAGTGTTTTGAGTTGACGAGTGTTGTCTGTGTCATGGTCGGGCGCCAAGAGGTGGGCTCTGATGATAATATCTGGCTGAAACTCTAATATTCTGGCAACGATGCTGTAGAATATAGATCTACCAATAGCACAGAAGTCCTGGCCAAACCGGACAACCTCCACTGTCGGTTGAGGGTGAGACTGCGTGGGGCGGGGTAGACGAGGCAGGAAGTGTTTTGAGTTGACGAGTGTTGTCTGTGTCATGGTCGGGCGCCAAGAGGTGGGCTCTGATGATAATATCTGGCTGAAACTCTAATATTCTGGCAACGATGCTGTAGAATATAGATCTACCAATAGCACAGAAGTCCTGGCCAAACCGGACAACCTCCACTGTCGGTTGAGGGGTGAGACTGCGTGGGGCGGGGTAGACGAGGCAGGAAGTGTTTTGAGTTGACGAGTGTTGTCTGTGTCATGGTCGGCCGCCAAGAGGTGGGCTCTGATGATAATATCTGGCTGAAACTCTAATATTTTGGCAACGATGCTGTAGAATATAGATCTACCAATAGCACAGAAGTCCTGGCCAAACCGGACGAGTCCAAGTCATCTTGAATGCAGGTAAAGAGCGCTCAAAACATGCTTATAAGGCTCTACCAAGAAGGGGTGTAATTTTGGAATGTATATTATTGCTTGTTTGTATTTGAGTTGATTTAAATTTTGATCCAAGAAGTTCCCCAAAACGCCATATTTCGTCAATTTCAGGATCAAAAAACTTAAAAAAAACTTGTGTAAAATCACAATTGACAATTTTTAGTATAGTATTATGCTATAGATTATGTGGTAAAAAATACTTTTTAAATGGCAAGTCCCCTTTTAATACAGGCATATAAATTGAAAAATGATTGAAAATGATTAAAATAATATTACATAAGTTAGTCGGGCTGGAAATTGATAAATATTGATTATATGATTGATATGAAAATGTTATATTCGATCTAGTAAAATGGGAATAGTGGGCATTATATACTGGAAAAAAGTCTGAAACAATAAATAACAACAACAGTGACACTCATCTTTGGCTAGACTAATCACTGCAGCAATTTGAATGGAATGTTTCTAGAAAAAAGTATAACTTGCTAACAAATTGTAATAGTGATAAATTGTTGGCAAATATTGTTTACATTGGTGGCGACAAATGAAGGCCTAAGTCGAAATGATCGCCGTGCTGTACGTAGACACCTCGAGGCACAATGGGAGGCGCCCTGCCAAACTCTGTCGGCTGAACCAACTTATGAACGTGGCGAGATGTATTTGCCCACGTGAACCTGATCAAAATAGAGATCGCGTAGATGACTGCGAGGAATAAACCGCAAAACTTTCGACATCTGCTTGGAAGGTTAAGTTTATCCTAAATATAACGAAACGTGAGGTGAGGTGAAAGGTAAAGCCTGTACGCGGATAAACGTTTCAATTTTAGAAAGAACTTTTAAAATATTCGGTTTACCAAATTGGAAATTTTACATGTTTTGATTTTAACACGTTTAAGTTCCTGCTATTGACATCTTTAACTCGAAAAATATCAATTTTGTTGCCCGATCTTCATCAAAGGTGTATGTTGATGGAATTGTGACATTGCTGTACGATTTTAAGCAATGGTTTACGTTTATGCAGAACTTATTGAATTGTACGTTGTTGCACGATCTTAAGCGATGGTTTACGTTTATGCAGAACTTAAGGAATTGTATACATTGTACGATTTTAAGTAATGGTATACGTTGATGCAGAACTTATACGTTGTTGCACGATTTTAAGCATTGGTATACTTTTCTCGATTTGTTTAGTCGGGAAACACTCCCGTAGGTGTAATTGTTATTATTTACTACAATTTAGAATTTAAAAAAGTCTGCCCCAACCGGGAATCGAACCACGGATCTCCCGCATTCCAGACAGGCGTCTTAACCACTAGACCATCAGGACGGGTACATTTCAAAGGCAGCAGATATTCGTTGCAGTACTGTTCCATCAATTTCAGTTGTTTAATGCAACAACAATTCAGAGACCAAAATGTACCCGTCCTGATGGTCTAGTGGTTAAGACGCCTGTCTGGAATGCAAGAGATCCGTGGTTCAAATCCCGGTTGGGGCGGACTTTTTTGATTTCTGAATTGTAGTAAGTAACATCGTATACGTTGATGCAGAACTTAAGGAATTGTATACGTTGTTGTACGATTTTAAGCAATGGTATACGTTGTTGCACGATCTTCAGCAATGGTATACGTTGATGTACGATCTTCAGTAATTGTATACGTTTTTGCACGATCTTCAGCAATGGTATACGTTGTTGCAAGAACTTAAGCAATGGTCATGTTGTTGTCCGATCTTAAGCGATGGTCTTTGCATGTTGTTGCTGGATCTTAAGCGATGTTAAACGATGCTGTTGCCCGATCTTAAGCGATGGTCTATGCTATATCCCAATCTAAAACAATGTTACAAATGTTCCACTTTATTTAGTGTTGTATCTTGCTGTTTGATAATACGACACACGTTGTAAGCTACGCTAACATCTTCTCCTCCTTCAGGCAGGAGCCAGTCGTGACAGCAGGCCAGCTGAGATGGACGACGTCGAGGTTGCCCAGACGGTCGAGCTGTACGTGTACGACATGACGCAGGGCATGGCGGCCGCCATGTCACAGATGCTCATAGGTAAGCCACAGGACGAACGAGACGAAAACATTTATTATGATGCGCATTTTGAGAAGATCTCCTGAATAGAGCTCGACTTTTCCGGTTTCTATCTATTTAATGAAGACAAATGATTATTCCTGTTTCCAACATAAATTCGGGTCAGTGGGTGTAGAACCACCTGTTTTCGTGGGCACACAGAGCTTATATTGCTTATATTGGCTTGTCCTGTTCTTTTTTCCTTCTCTTTGCATCCTTTAAAGCTTCTTTCCATCAGCTTACGCCACTTTGTTAGGTCCTCCAACAGTCTTCCTGCTTCTACTTCTTCCCAACGATCATCTTTCTTTGAAAATATTAAAAATTTTTTCATTGCAATATTACAAGGAAATAACATTACGAACTCTTCTAAAGCTTGGTTTCATAAGCTACTAACAAGTAATTTGCGAACACTGCTGTTCCACTGTTTGTGCTTTGGCAAATCCCCCTACTAGAGGTTATAAGAGTGACTTTTGACAAAAAATACAGGACTCGTCGACAGATAACCCACCTATAGTGTACTCTAGATGGATGAGCGTACCGAGCGGAGCGAAGATTCCATTTAACTACACCGGGGAAAAAATCCAGAATCTTTTTTTTTCTTTTTTTTCTCTGTATTTTTGTGTGTTTGTTAACACGATTCCGGATAAACCGACACTCCAATTGTGATGAAATTTTCTGGAGGCCATCGAAATCTCTGAACTTAGAACTGCCACGTTTTTTTTAGCGCAATCGAAAAATTATTTCTCACGAACATCGCAATTTTACGATTTTTTTCGATTTAAAAAAAATTCTTCGACTTATAACACCTACATGCTTTATCCGATTGTAACGATTTTTTCATAGAACCTTAATTTTATGAATTAAGATATTCGTGTGAAAATTGAGCGCATTCAAAAAATTATTGCTCATGAAAATCGCAATTTTAAGTTTTTTTGTGTTTTTTTTTAACATTTGACAAATAACACCAACATGCTTAATTCGATTGTAATGATTTTTTCACAGAAGCTTAATTTTAGGAATTAATATTCGTGTGAAATTTGAGCGCAATCGAAAAACTATTTATCATGAAAATCGCAATTTTACGGTTCATTTTTTTAAATTACGATTTTTTTCGTTTTAAAACAATTTCGCCGACTTAGTAATGATTTTTTCACAGAACAACAGAAAATCTACATAACACATGGCAGCTCAATGCACCAATTACGCTCATCCAACAACGCGCCTGAAAAAGCGTTTGCGAAGCTTCCTAGTATTATGATCTGTGACTGTAAGGAACGCGTGTTTTCAGGTTAACTGGTGGCAGGAATGAGTTCAACAACGTCTCTCATGAAAACTGTTCAGTTTATAGTTTCCTGGATGTCTGAGACGCTCTCGTTGAGACACGTGATACAACCAGCATATCGCACGTGCATTCCTTGTGTGGGCTCTGCTCTGACGGGTGACTCGCAGTTTGCCTGGTGTTGTTGCCAAGTGAAACATGTGCCGTACGTGTCGCTATTATAAGTCGTCGCTTTTTAATAAGGTGCTCTGGAAATAGACTTGTTTCACGATGCCAGTGATGCATCGTCTTGTTATTTACTAGCTAGGAGTACGTTCGTGTAACTTATTGGTATAGTAACTGGAAAAACCCAAACACACATTTTGCGCCATTACTTTTGCTTACATACCTAGGCCTAAGTATAATTTTGAAAAGTTAGATGGCCAATATCAAAGGAATATTAGCAAAGGTATTAGGTCCTGTGGTATCACCATTGAGTAAAGAACATGGTATCACCAATCAACAATACAAGAATGTAAAATGCCTTATGGGCTCAGCATTTGCTTTTCGTACACGTTATGGACAAGACTTGGCCTAGCTCCATTGATTCGTAGATAAATTATATTATATTATAGGCATAATGATGTTGTTTTTTTAGATGCGTGGTATAGGCCCTAGTTGTGAAATAATATCACTTGTAGACAAAAAGCTATTTGTTCGTTTGTAACTTGTAGTTTAAAAAAACAAACTGTACATTCGCAACCATTTTATTAGTATCTTGGCGGATAAAGCTCACTATAATTAACCACACTCACGATTTGGTTCCGGATGTTCGTGTAAAATTTCATCAAAATCGGTTTGAGGTGTTGACCTTTGTACGACGCACTCACACACAGACAAGAAATCTGAAGTACTCATCTCAATCACCCAACCATCCTTGACCATGTGTGTTGCGTATACTCTATACCTTTGCCATTCGAGAATCGAGGGTGATTATTTGTGAAAGATTGGGACGAAAGAGTGCGTCTAAAGGTATGTTCGTTTGATCTACTCTAGAGTAGGCCCGAGTTACTGCGATCAGACTCGGGGCAGAGTAAGTTTGCCATTTTCTTACTCTGACCAAATGCTCAAGATAAAATTAAAAATTAACAGCAATGGACAGAAACATCTGAGCTGATCGAATTAAAGTAAGGTAAGATTAACCCTACCGTTTTAAATTAAAGTTTATGGATAATATTATTTAAATACAGTTTGAAACAATAAACTTATTTTATGACGTCTTAGGCCTACCTACCTGCCACCCTAGACATTTGTAATCTTTTGTGTGGTACTATAGTATGCCTCAATAATTATTTACCGAGTATTTCACAAATAAGACAAACCAATAATAATTTATTATGGGATGGGATGGGAACGCTTATTATTCCTAATATTAAGGGTAAATCATCGATAGTTTCCGAGTTGGTGACTTTCCACTCATTTGCTACCATATTCATATACTCTGCTTGTTGTGCAGTCCAGACCACGAGCAGAAAAACCATGTTCTGTCGACTCTGAAAAAGATTTCTCTAGGAAGCAAAAGAACACACCAAATCGTAATCTCGAGCTGTTACTTGCAAAAGAACACGGCAAACGAACAGACGTTAAGATTCGAACTGAACACTACACTCTTGAGTCACCAACGTATGCACGCACTTAATAGGTTGACAATAATAGGCCTATACCCTTGTCCCCCCGCGTCACCCTTACGTTCCACCCTTGGAAAGAAGTATACATAAAGGAAATTCACACTTATAGAAATGGTTTTATCTTGTTAAAGCGCCCTAAAACTACTAATACCACGCTAATACTACTAATTTTAATACTACAGACACTCCACTTGATGTATCTTTCTACTTCCCGATGTAACGACCCCTGTATGCAGAGACCAGATGGACGGCGAGTATTTCCAAGTAGTCTTATTTTGGCATAAATTAAGTCTGTGATTTACGCGAGCGAATCTTGGAATAGAGTCCTCCGCATTCCTTTCAGACCATACCGCGAGCTGAGTAGAGGAATCTTTACTACGAAACATTACGACACAATTAGTCGATAGCACATTCATCACTAAACACGTTTGTACACAGTCACAACACATTCACGATGTGATGTGACGTCTGGACCGGCACCTCCACCAAGCAGTCACGTGATCTTGTATCCGAGCACACGAGTGATGTGACGTCTGGACCGCACCTCCACCAAGCAGCACGTGAACTTGTATCCATAGAATAGATCCATCCATCCAGCATAGAAACCTTCCTCGTGAAAAAAATACCTATAATACGTGCCAAGTTTCATGGAGATCGGATGAATGGTGTATTAATGCATAAAGGACATACATACAGACATACATACTTACATACATACACATTCATACTTCTTCAAGTTCAAAGCATTGTTGTAAAAATGAAAACTATACATTGGCAGTCTATTTTTCAGTTTATTATTTCTTGTATATTTAAATCGAAATGAATTGTGCTCATTTTGTTAGCAGTTCTCAGTTACCTAGTCACGGATGTCTGTTTATAAAACTTCAGCTTATCTATTTGGTCGTTCGGCCGTATGGAATCGGACAGACAAACATTTAACATACAAACAACATACAGACAAAGCTCACGGCCAAGGCCCGATCGAGTAGCGTTATAAAGACTTCGTTTCGCTGCGCTCACTCGTCTAACTAGGGAAACGCCAAAGTCGTTGTTGGACGAGTGAGTGAGCCATGTGTTGAGTACCCGGGAACATTTGCATTTAAGTTTGATGATAATTATTATACATGTATAATTAATAGGGTTTTGAGTTTAGTTGGTATACGGGCGCGTCAACTGTAAGGCCATAATGCGCCACTCTAGCCTACGATAGGCTAGGTAGGCCTTAGGTATATGAGGAGGAAAGGGAACGTTACCGGGTACTCAACACATGGCTCACTCACTCGTTTAACAACGACTTTAGCGTTTCTCTAGTATAATCATTGAACAAACATTTGTGGTCACAGACACTTGATCAACAGATACACCCCAGGCTAAATGGAACGGCCAGCTAGTGTACGACTCCTACACTTGTATAGATACTGCCTCCAGCGTCAATGAAAAATTAAAGACAATTTCAGCTTAGGGAGGCGAACAGAGAAAATGGTTTTTAGTTTTGGTTTCAGGGCGCGTCAACCGTTCGGTTATGATGCTCCACTCTAAGGGATTTAGGGAGGAAAATCCTATGCTGGTCAGAACCAGCCACGAGTAGGTGAAAGAAAAGGGGGTTCTCACGTCGTGGTCGTCATCGTCTTTGGCATCGTTCGTGTTATCATGGTCATCGTCGTCAAGGGGGTTGTCATGGAAGGGGTAGAGGTCCCCGACGACGACTGCCAGAGGTCGCATCTTTTCGGGGAGTATATATACTTCTCTTTTGTACTTACCAGCTGATGTTTGCGAGATGAGATACGATATGCAGAGCAATGCTCTGTGCCAAATGCACGACCATATGGTTTAGGCCTACGTAAAGCGTACACATATCTCACATTCATGACGTAGGTTAGAATAAAGTAGGTGGTCTAGTCTACGATTTTAATTATACCTTTATATGGCGTAGTACTGCGTGTATACTGTATAGGGTCTACTGCGGTATTGCACTGTATCTTGTGGATGGTCAATTGGTCATCATTATTAATTAATTGATGAATTTAAACAAGAATAATGACATAACCTTTAGAGAATGACATACCGTGTTGACAACAAAAACATACGAAAAATCACCGACTGATAGCGACTATAATATCTGAATTGTTTTTTTATATCGTAGGCTGTGGCCTATTTTTCATATGAAAAATCTAAACAAATGCTACCGATATTTTTAAAAATCCCATTTTATTTATTGTAGGTTTACATCGAAATGGATTGCGCTCATTTTGTTAGCAGTTCTCAGTTACCTGGTCACGGACGTCTGTTTAAAATTTCAGCTCAATCTATTTAGCCGTTCGGCCGTATGAGCCTGGACAGACAGACATTGGACAATGCTCACGGCCAAGGCCCGATCGAGTAGAGCGTAACAGAATCCTCATTCGCTTCGCTCACTCGTCTAATAATTCCTACACATTGGCAGCCTATTTTTCAATTTATTATTTCTTATAGGTTTAAATCGGAATGGATGTAGCTGATTTTGCGGTTCTCAATTTACTCGTACCGGATGTCTGTTATAAATTTCAGCGCAAATTACAAAATTAAACAAAATTCTTAAATATGTTTTGAAATGCATATAACGCAGTGTAGTCTATCATCTGTGACAATACTATGGAAAACATAGCCAGTACGAAATACGTGTAAAGATTGCAAGGTTTATTCAATCTCCCAGCTCTATTTGGGGGTATCTTGAGCGTGCAAGATTCGATACACCTTGGCACTGCATTTCACAGCCACGCAAATAACAAACAAATTTGTTTTTTTCAAAAACAAAACCACTGTCGCTAAAATAATTTCTACACATTACCAGCCTATTTTCAATTATTTCTTGTAGGTTGTAATCGGAATGGATCTAGCTGATTTTGTTAGCAGTTCTCAGAAAACTCGTACCGGATGTCTGTTTAAAATTTCAGCGCAATCTATTCAGCGATTGGGGTGATTTTCGATTTATAGACACACAGACTCACAGAATAGGCGCCGTTTGAGTTGAATGGAGACATTAAGTCGCTTCGCTCCCTCGTTTAATGAAAGTATGAAAGATAACGTGCAATTAACAATTCTCTGAAAACAATATTATTAGCAATTAGCTGTTTTGTAAGTAAAGTCAAAAGAGGAGAGATTGAAAGAAGAGTAAAGACAAAGGATTGAACGGTAAACTGATCATCAGCACTAGTTAATGAATAGGATAATTTATTAATGCTGCTTATTTTCTATACTAACACAACTAACTAACTGAGTAGTATGTAGGTCACCCTGGCACTCATTAGCATAATCCCCCTCCCCCTCATTAGCATAAATTAGCATAAATTAGCATAATGACGTCATCGAATGTTCTGGAAGCCACGCCCCCTAATTAGCATAATTAACTAATTAGCATAATTAATTACCTCATTTGCATAAATTTGCATAATGACGTCATCGAATGTTCTAGAAAACCCTAGACCCTCATTTGCATAATTGCAAATTAACCTAATTATATAACCTAATTAATTATCTATTTTACATAATTAATTTTTGCCTAATTACCTCCACCCTCACCCTAAGTACGTAGCCTACCCCTAGAGTACTTACCCAATTACTTACCCGAGTCCCTCGGAGATGTTCACTCGACGGTGGCTAGAGAGACAGCG